>CM014272.1:81242982-81271162 GCA_004135705.1 Alloteropsis semialata | reverse complement strand
GTCGACGGCGGGGTACAGCCGGGGCGTGACGAAGGAGCAGTGCGTGACGCCGAACGAGTGCGCGCCGGAGAGCGCCACGAGGTCGGTGGCGCTCAGGCCCTTGGCGGCGAAGCTTGTGATGAGGTCCTGGACCTGCATGTTCGGGGCGGGGAGGCTCCCGAAGATGTCGTTGAAGTTGGAGCCGAGGCCGTCGCGGCGGCCGCCTGGCATGGCGAACGAGAAGCCGCCGGAGATCATGGTGGAGTCGCGCGCCGCGAAGGCGAGGACGTCGGCGCAGGAGACCACGCCGGGGCAGACGGCCTCCACGGCCGCCTTGATCGTGTTCACGGCGTCGTAGCCGCGCAGCGGGATGGCCAGCTTCTCCGGCTGCGGGTTGCTGTTCGACTGGTCGAGCAGGATGGAAGCGTCGCATCCCTGAAAAATACATTTGCTTGTTCACATTATATTCATATATGCAAACAAATATATAGGAAAAGAATAGATGACGCGGACAAGGCAGTAATAATCAGTGTAATTGATTACCTTGACGAAGCAGTCGTGGAAGAAGAGGCGGACCAAGGCGGCGGCCATGGTGGGGTTGCCGGAGACGATCTTTACGGTGGCGTTGCGGACCGCCTCCTCGGCTTTGGGGCACGACGAGCTGTAGAAGTTGTACTGCAATGCCCCGGACGCCGTGCTCAGCACAGCAGCGACCAACGCCATTAGCAGCAAGGCTTGGCATGCTGAGGTCGCCATCGCCTTGTTTCAGTTTAAGCTAGCTAAAGCTCTCTGAAATCTACGGCTAGATCAAGCTGTGCGTGTGTGCTGAGAAGAGATATTGGAGAGAATGTTTGATGGTGACGGCAGTGCGGTCTGTGCGGGTATTTATAGAGCAGACTCGAGTGATAATAACAAGTACTATACACGAACATCTGCAGGGATCGAGCACTGCATTTGCTTTGTCTTCGTTAATGTTAACTGCAACAATAATGATTTGAGATGTCACTGTCAGTCTAACACACACACACACACACACCATAAACCGGTTACAACTATTGGCAGTTATACGTGCGGTGCAGCTAGCAGCGCCTCGTTGACATTGCCATCCGTAGTTGAGTACGTACGTGCCTAATCTTTATTTTTTGGCGAGGAATATATACGTGCCTAATCTCGCTCAGGTATCGAAGTATATTTCCTAGGGTTTGAGCGCATTGACATTTTGATCTGTGAAGACTGACAAATGTCACAGAACCCAGCTAGCCAAGATTCCAAGTACCTAATAATCAAGGACATTGACTTCAGTTTGGGAACTCCTCTACCGACAGGCCAACAGAGGCAACAGAATGACGTGGCCGGTTGACTAGACCAATGTTTCACACTTGTTGGGAAATCAGTTAATCACCAAGAAATTTTAATTCAACTTGATCAGTACCCAGCCTGGCACGTCGTGTGGTCTCTATTCATATTAAGGTCGCACATATGATTAGACGGGCATATCTTATTTAGAAATCTAAGGACAGATATATATATTTGTCGACATTCTCTCCACTGATTAACTGTTGTGTCTGTTTGTTAACAAGGGATGTCAACCAACTAATTAAAGGGTCGTTAGCACATAATCCACATTGGAAGATATATGTTGGTCTTTGTCTCAATTCTTGTTCGGCTATATATGTAAGGGACAGTGGGTTTATCATATATGAAAAACAAAATGAACTTTGTAAATCAAAAGGATTGTTCTTTTTGTTTTTTTAGAAAATGTTCTGCGCCAAATTGTCCTTTTTTTGTACTGGCTATTGTTTTCTTTGACGCACTCTTTTGATGTCTTCCTAAAAAATAACCGTTTTACGCCCCCATTGCATGCATGCATCCTCAGAATGAGCATTTCAGTATTTTGGAATGGTGTGTGAAACCGAACTTACATCGGACGATGGCGGTGGATTAACAAGGAATTAAGGACAAGAGATCCCCATGATTAGCTGTAGCTTGTTGACTTGAGTTTTTTTTTTGCGAGTATTGTTGACTTGAGTTTGGACGACAATATATGTTCATATCCGTGTATGATTTTTTTTTGTTGTACCGGACGGTGTGCCTGGGCTTAATCTGGACATGTTTCATATTTGCAGCATTGAGCTAGCTAGATGCAGTGATGAAGAATATTGCACGTTGAGCATACGCACCACTCCATGGTAATCCTCATGAAACACACTTCAAAAAAAAGATAAATTTCAGAAATTCTCACAAAAGTTAAAAACATCTTGCTATCAATCCGTAGACTCTAATTATCATAACCATTTGATTTATTATGTTTTCTAAAATTTACTCACTTTTGCCATTTAGAAAATAGCCTAACAAACGACCCTTTCAAAATTTATAGCTAAATTACCCACCTCTACCATTATAAAAAATAACCTAAATAACTACCTCTACCCATCTATGCCATTATAAAAAAATTAATTAGCCCCCTAAATTCCTAAAGTACCTGTATCTGCCATTATTAGAAAAATATCATTGCAAAAATATCCCAATGTACAATAATATATGATTCTAAATTACCTATTTCTGCCATTACTTTAAATGAAGAAAATATTAACTTAAAGTGTGTGTGTGATGTGTCTCACCATATAGACCATGTGGAAGCACGGGTTGATAGACTAGTACTATTCAAAGTGAATCTATCTTTTTTTGCTTTCCTCATGCACTCCAAGTCTAGACTGCAAATTAATTTTAAGAGTTTGTATCTTCATAAGATACCTTGCATCTTGTGTTTCTTGCGTAAGCACCTTTTTAGGTCACTAGGTATAGATTGACTATCCATATCAAATTCTTTTTGTCATCACAGTTTATAAAGCATGGCACAAATAACATATTGTATTTTGATTTTATTATAACCTTTTCTATGAGATTTGTAACACAACTAACTGAATTTGATCACATGACTTCTATAACTCTAGAAGAGGTTGACGTGGCTAAATGTTGATGTTGCATTAATTAAATCAATTACGTTGTGCATAATGCTACAAGATTTTTGAACACACATCATCAACTCATCAAACTAATCTGTTAGGTCCAACATACCTTTTATATAGTTCAATTGGGTCGTAGAATAGGTCTCCTAGGCAGTCCATAAACTAATCTCTCTCCCCCTTTCAGTTGTGTACATGTTCGACGTGCAATTAATATAATATTGGGTAGCAATTGATAGTGTGCAACTGGAAAGTTCATACCCAAATATTATATTATTTCCGAATCAAATCAACATCGAGTTCATCTCTTGTGTCCACCTCCATTCCTTTTAGTAATCTTCAACCATGTTTCAAACAACCACATAAGACTAGCTACCCAATTATTGATCTGGTTAGCAGTTCATATTCCTACACATCCAAGAAATAAATAAATGAGAAAAAAGTGCATTTCTCGTTGGACAGGAAAATTAAACAAGTTTGCATCGAGACAAACCAATGAGGATATAGATAAAGTTATGAACCTGGCTACACTTTGTTCTGACATTGGTAAATCATACTTATATATGAACAATTAATGATGATTGCTTGATTTATATGTGAACACAAACGACCTCTTGATCATCGGAATATCATTGGTCTAGCTTGGTCACAACTTGACCCTCATCTAGCAAAGCCAGCTTGGTCATGTATGTAACAAAGCAATATCTTCCAATGTAGGTTTACATATGCATTGACAACGTGGATTAACGACACTTCGGTTGAGTTGACATATTATTGTCGACAAGTAGACATCATAATTAGTGGGGACAATAATGTTGATGACCAATACACAATATGGCATATCTTTTGTCCATATATCATAATTATCACCATGTTCATATAATCGTATCGTACATATATAGCCTTAAGGAATGAACAAATGATTGCTACTTATATAGATGTTGCATGTCTTTGCTAGTCTGAGCTTCATCCTCTTTTTAGTATAGCTAGTCCTTCAACCCGTGCTCCCGCACGGGCTAATATTTTTAAAAACTATTATATTTAAAAATTATTCAGAAATTAAACTCCTACCTAATAATCAAAATTGTTTATATACTACTCTTTTCCTTTTCTCAATACTTCAACAAAATGCTCATATAGATGTGTATTTATCTTTTTCCATTTGTGATTGATTTTTTATTAGTAATTATTCTATAATTTTTTATCCCCATTCACACTTCTTTCATTTTGTATCGCGCCTCCATACATTATATTTAGCATAAAAATCAATATTTTCCATTACTTCCTCACATATACATGTATAAATGGTCTACATGGTGACACTCATGATGCATATATATCTTAACTTATTCTTTCTATTTTACCAATGATAAATATGTAAATTAGAATCGTATATCAGTTTACTTTTGGACTCTTAGGTAGGATGCACATGAAGATAATTAGATTAAGATTAAGATTTAGGTGTTTAGTTTAGATTATCTTTAATAACTATATACGTGGGTAACTTAGGTACAAATTTTGAATGTCATTTTAAGTTATCCTTTATAATGATATGCATGGCTAAATTAGATAAATATTATTGAGTTATTTTAAATTATTTTTTACAATGCATAGCTTGATAATTTAGACACAGTTTTAGGGTTTATTTAGAATACTTTTATAATGATAGTGGTGAGTAACTTTTTAAAAAATATAATAGATCAATGACTATGGTTATTAGAGTTTACACGATTGATGTTTCTGATTTTTGTGAGAAATCCTAGGATTTGTCCTTTTTTTTTCTAGCGTGTCTCATGAGAACTAATGCGGAGTCTCTAATTAAAAAATTAAAGCTGCATTGCTACCAAACTGTTATGAGCTATCTATCATTTGTTTAAATATTTAAACACAATACATATATGCATATATAGATATATACTTATTATTTTCATCTGATCATGATAGATCTTTGTTAGTCATTACTCTATAATATTTCCATACACAATTAGAATCTCTAAATTTTTATTTTGCATCACATGTATGTGTTTGAATTTATTTAATAAACTCTAAGTTTGAACTATGATTTTAACGTAGAATTGTTTATTGTCGTAACTTCCCCTATATATTTATAAATGACAGTGCATATCATGCGTGTATACCTTAATCACTTATAATATACCAATAGTGTATGAAATACATGATTTATAATCTTATGTTAGTGTATATTTTTTTATTAAGGTGATTTGGATTCCAATGTAGGATTACTCTTGTTATTTTTAATAATGACATGTGGGTAATATAGATGTAAAGTTAAGGGGTTATTTTAAGTTATTTTTTAATTATTTGTAGTGGGTAATTTAGTCACAAATTTAAGAGGTTATTTCAAATATTGTTTATAATGGCATAGTGAGTAATTTTGATGAAGATTAAGGGGTTACTTTTGTTTATTTTATATAATAGCGGAGGTGGGTAATTTAGATATAGATTTAGGGGGTTACTTTAATCTATCATAGTTGCATAAGTGGGTAATTTTTTAGAAAATATAATAGATCTAATGGCTATGATGATTTGAGTGTTCCAATTGATGGCTAGATATTTTGCTTTTTTGTGAGAATTTCTAGGATTTCTCTCTTTTTCTAGAGTGTCCACCTAAGATCCTACGTGGCTTCATTTGTAGGCTTCAAAAGGAGCCTCCAATTAGTAATAGTAAGATTAGGTGCTCTCTTGCCTGGTCCGTTTCAAAGCAAATTGCTGCATGTTTCATTTCCTTGTAATAGCAAGCACAATGCGTAAACTCATAAATATAGCAAACAATAGGTCGAAAATCTAAAGAGCTCAATCTTCTAGCCTATTACTTTGTATACGATATACCTTATATGCAACATATCTAGAGGATTATCGAACCATTTCATTTTGAACTCATGCTTTGCCACGCACTAGGTAAGGAGAAAGAACATTCTTCAGGTCAACCGCTTCATTCTGTATAGAGTACGGCGACTCCAGAAAAGTTCCCGGATTAGAGTCAACTACTAGTTAATAGTTAGCTGGGATCACGACCTAACAACATATCAGTCTCTCTGTCAATTATTTTTTCTTGAACAAAAATTAACACGTATATCCAAGTGCAATGTCAACACGCCTTTCACCAGCATGTAGCTAGCTGCACCGTACGTGTACCAGCCAATAATTGTAGCCCACCACCGTATAGTTTACGGTGGTGTGGTAGTAACCACCTCCAAAGCAGCATGGCCTTGAACTCTCTATAGGGGCATGCATGATCTATAAATGCCATCATGTACCATGCCATCGCCATGTGCTCGTCTCTTTCAGTAGACACACTATATATCAAGTGATTACGTTGAGAAGAAGCATGGCGATGGCGACATCTACATGCAAGGCCATGCTGCTCATGGCGTTCGTCGTGGCTGCTGCGCTGATCACGGCGTCGCGGGCGCAGTCGTCGCCATTGCAGTACAACTTCTACGGCAGCTCGTGCCCACAAGCTGAGGCGACGGTGCGCAACGTCACGGCGGGGATCATCGCCAAGGACCGCACCATGGGCGCCGCCTTCATGCGCCTCTTCTTCCATGACTGCTTTGTTAGGGTATATTCACTGCTACTGATGCCCAGCATCTAGGCTTTGTTTGGTTTCCTAGTCTAGCATCTAGCACGGAGGGAATCTTTCTTGCATGGAGTACTAAATGAAGTTTATTTACAAAACCTCTTCACGGATGAGCGTAACTTTTCGAGACGAATCTAATGAGTCTAATTAATCGATAATTGGCTACAGTGATGCTGCAGTAACCATCCTCTAATCATACGGTCAAAGGCCTCATTAGATTCTTCAGGATTCCTAGTACAGGGGTTCTGGAGTTAGTTTTGTAAAATACCTTTATTTAATACATTTAATTAGTGGTCAAAGTTATGAACAGTTTCTAGCACTGGAAAACCACACGGGGCCCTAATCTTTTCCATACAGTTACATTGATATGAATTGAACACCATTAGAAAAATGATATGCAGATGCCAAAATATTTTATTAGTAGTATATGCATTATTCATATGCACACAGATGAACGGGTAGAGATTTGGATTTTTGCAGGGCTGCGACGCCTCCATTCTGCTCGACCCGAGCAGCAGCAACCCGCAGGTGGAGAAGAAGGCGATCGCGCTCCGCGGATACGCCGCCGTGAACACGATCAAGACGGCCGTGGAGGCCGTTTGCCCCGGCGTGGTCTCCTGCGCCGACATCCTCGCCTTCGCGGCGCGCGACTCCGCCGTCGTCTCCGGCGGCTTCAGCACCTTCGACATGCCCTCAGGCCGCCGCGACGGCGTGGTCTCCAACTTCTTCGACGTGCTCCAGAACATCCCGTCCCCGATCCTCAAGCTCCCGGACCTGATCAACAACTTCGCCGCCAAGGGCATGAGCGTCGACGACCTCGTCACGCTCTCCGCCGCGCACTCCTTCGGGCAGGCGCACTGCTCCTTCTTCAATGGTCGGCTGTACCCCACCGTGGACCCGACGATGAACGCCACCTTCGCCGCCGCGCTGCAGGCCGTGTGCCCGCCGCCGGGCAGCAATGGCGGCGACCCGGTGCTGAACAACAACCGCGTGACGGACCCCAACGTGCTGAGCAACCAGTACTACAGCAACCTGGTGACCGGGCAGGTGCTCTTCGTGTCGGACCAGCAGCTCATGAACAGCAACTACACGGCGTCCAAGGTGGCCAACAACTCGGCTGACGGTGCCACGTGGATGGGGCAGTTCGCGGCGGCGCTGGTGAAGATGGGGAGCATCCAGGTGCTCACCGGGACCGCCGGCCAGGTCAGGAAGTACTGCAACGTCATCAAAAGCTAGCTGATTAAGCTAGAATCAAAGCTGCTATCATGCATTGCAAATCGGTTGCAACGAACTTTTTGTAGTACTCCTTGTCGTATTTCTATACCTTCTTACATCATTCGTTAAAGAAAAAATATTCTTTTTTCACTCATTCATTTCTTTCTATGTAAATTTGTCAGTAGTCTAATCTATATAATTCAATGATACATTGTGTACCTTGTTGATTGCGGCCGATTGTCATTGTCGGTAGTCTCTTTAGGATGACATTGGTTTTTTAGAAATTGAATTTTGTTTGAACTTAAAAATTGTATCAATAGATTTATGTCAGTAGTCCCTTTAGGATGATATTGGTTTTTTAGAAATTGAAAACATATTCTAATAGAAATTAAGAGTTAAAACCTATTTTGTTTGACGGATGGAGGATGAAAGTAGTCTAATCTATATAATTCAGTGATACTAGTCGAGAAACAAGCTTTGATATCTCCATCCGTCCCGCACTGGATAAGGCTCTGACCCAGGACTAATGTTAGTATTAGCCCAGGGCCTAACGATCATGGGCGCTGGAGGCCCTCTTGTTCTGTTAACACCTTTTTTTTACTTCGTTGACTCATCTTTTTTTTTTGTTCTGCATATCCTTTTTTTACACCAAAAAAGATGCATAAAAATTAAAATTGTTAAGTAGCAATACTAACCTTCTGGATATCATTTTATTTATGCATCAAAGTAAACATTTTTAAGTGCATATAATGATGCATAAATAAAAATTGTTTACATTTTTTAAATACCTTAAATCCAGAAGGTTGCAAGATGCTCACTTTGATTTCTCTAGCTACAAATCTTTCTCATGACCACATTGTACAAAAAAAATAATCAATAAATATGGGCTATGATAGGCTGAAAGTTAAAGCAAGCCATGTTTTTTGTCACCTATTATTTTTGTGAACTAAAATGTCACAAAATTGATTTTGAAGAATTGATCCACATATGGAAGTATGTCATGTCTATGCATGGGTCATAACCTATCTCTCACTCTGTAGTGTTTTTGGTCACTTTTTGCTATGAAACCCCACTATACATACAATCTCCTTGTCCAACTCTTGTATGACAATAGTCAAATCAAGATAGATGAGTCGTAATAAGACAACAATGTAGTCATATACATAGTCGTAAAGGTTAGACAACCTAGTCAAAAGAGTAGCAATTTCCTTCTCTAATATGTGTTGGTAAAAGAAGAATTTTCATATATAGCATGCACAATGAACATGAAGATGCAATAATCCACGACCTCTCAACTTCATTAATGAATAACGGTCCTACAATGTGTACACAATGAAGGTTTATATACTTTCTTCTATATATGATTTAACTAGGAGAGTCCTAACTAAAATTAAAATTAATCTATTCTATCTTACTTCTTACTAATTGGAGGCCTCCACGATAACTATCAGAAGATGCGCTAAACAAAGTTAAACTTAGAATTCTCACAAAATTCAAAAACATATGTCCATGAATCTGCTAGAGTCTGATCATGATTGTCTGATATATTTTCAAAAACAACTAACTACCTATATCATTATGCAAATAGTCAACATTAGATTAATAAATTTGTATCTCAGTTACACACTCTGTTATTACAAAAATAGTGTAAAATACCCTCCTTAATCTTCATATAAATTACCCATCTTTGTCATTATAAAATAATATAATTTAACCCATTAAATTTGCATCTAAATTACCCACATCTACCATTATTAAAAATACCCTAAAGTAACCTCTAAATCTGAATATAAGTTACCTACATTTATGAACCTACATTTGCTACGATAATAAAATATCCTAATACATCCCAATAAATGATTCTAAATAATCTATTCGGCTAGTGCTAATATAAAAAATACTAGATTAAGGCATACCCATGTGACATCTGTCACCATATAGACCATGTAACATGTATGCAAAAGCAATGAGAATATTGATGTCCATGTTAAATACGTAACTCAAACTCAGGGTTAAATTAAACACGTGCCCAACACATATAAATATCGGATGAAATTTAGAAAAATGATGAATGTAGATGAAAAATGTATTGCTAACTAAAGTCTAATACAACCACATAAAAATAAGTATGTATTTACAAGAGTACTGCATTAGAATATTTAACAAATGGGATAGAGGGATATGGGCAAGCAATTTGATTATGAGCTATTGGCACTATGTGTGTTTTTTTAAAAAAGAACTCTTATATATTTCTTAGAATTACTAGCCCATGTAGGTGAGCATGCTGAGGGACTACTCTTAGTCTAACTAGAATTATGTTAAGACTAACATATCCACGATACAAAGAAAATTGAACCTTCCTGTATCATAACTCTAAAGTTGATTCTTAAATTGATCATAACTTCTACATATATGCAACATTGGATGGGGCTTGTTGCAGATATAGGCTACCAGAAATCGTTCCCCTGCAAGTGTTACTTTTACTCCAAGTTCTACCACTCCATCTCGAACTCCTCCGATGTTACAGTCTGGTTCACACATTTGTCAAACGCATTGGCAAAGTTTTCTTCTTCGCTGATTAGCTAGGCAAGCTTGTCCTTTGACTTACTCGTGGCATGCCATTTGCAACATCTGTGAGTTGCGTTGGGGAACACAATCTCAATTGCCGCTTTTATTGTCTTATCTTGGTCTGTCATTATGTTGACCGGTTCCTGCCCGCCCATGACCTCCTTCAGCCTTTGCAACACCACAACAAATGTCTTTGTTGTCTTATCTAGAAGCAAGATACATCAAAACAGTATGTTTTGAAGATGGTTATTTATGTCGACAATTGGCACAAATGGCATGTTGTACCTATTTGTATAGTAGCTAATGTCAAAGAATACGTAGTCGCTAAAGCTTTTGTATAATCTGTTGCTGCTGGAAATATTCCAATGTCGCGTCCATGTCTCTATAGTTGAGCCCTCCTCTTAGGTGTGTCCTCATGTTCGACACATCTTTGCTCGTGAAAGTGAGATTCCCGACCCCTCTGCGAAAATCAAAATCACCCTCATGATTTGAGTTGTGCCTATGTTCTGATGGTGCAATGTCTTCAACAGCTCATAATCAGCCCAGCTGATGCTTCGGTGAGATCTTAAGTGTTTTCTTAGTGCAATTGTTTTCACCATAGGATGAGTATGCTCAGGCTGCATTACAATCACCCTCCATTTTTCCATTACACTTGTCAACTGCCGTGTGTGCTTTGCAATCAAATTTTTTGATGGTGTTACGCTTCCTGGTTGATGTTGTCATTGCAGCTACCGTGATTCTCTTCTTAGACATCTTCTCTATTGTGGTGTCATTTGTTGATGTGCTGGCTGGTTTGTTCTCTTCATTCTCTTCCTCTAAATTAGGTGCCTTCCTTGCTTGTGAACTTTCCCTCTATTTTCTGATCAATTCTTTACTGGTAATGCTGGTCCTTGATGATGCAACTCTGATGCTAAAACCTATCCTGTAAGCATAGTCATTTTACACCTTTTTTGCTTCTTCTAATGTGAAGAATTCCATCCCAACGCATGGTACCACTAGTTGTGTAACATCCCGTGTTGAAAATTGTGGGTTTTTAAAATTTTTGTTTGAAATTGTTTTGCATGACAACTTAAGGATGTCTTCATTGCCCTCTAATAAATTCTTAGTAAAATAAACTGTGCTTTAATTTTAATTAAGAAAAATAATTGTTAGAGTGATTTGGTTTTTGTTTGGTTTCTAATTGATGAGTGTGAATTTAATTTGAATTTCCAGTTCAAATATGAATTCAAAAACTAACATCTAACTATCCTAATCGGGCCCCAAACCTCTACTCAATCTAGGCCCAGCCCGAACTCTCTCCCCTCTCCTTTCCCCTGCATCGGCCCAACTCGTGGCCCAGCTTGGCCGGCCTGCCAGCACCTCCTTTCTCCTCTCTTCTTCGGTCACTGCCACGCAGGCCCTATATCTATAGCATCTTCTTCTTCATCACGGTTCTCCCTTCGCGCCGCGAAGCGCACCGCACTGTCGCCTCCGCGCCCCCACATGCTTCACCCGCCCGCGCCCTTCCTTTCCCCTGCGCCAAGGAAACCGCACGCCCACGGCACGCTTGCCAGCCGAGCCCCAACAACTCCCTTCCTCCTCGCCCACGCAACCTCCCTCTATTTAATCCCCATCTCTCCCTCTGCTCTCTCCCAAATCGACCAAGGGGCGGAGCCCTGCTCCATTGCAACTCCACCAAATTGAAGAGGGGAAGTGGAGGTGGAGGTGGAGAAGGTGGAGAAGTTGCTCGTCGAAGGAATTGAAGTGAGAAGGCTCGCTACGCCGAAATCGCCATCAAGCTCGCTGCCGGTCTTCGTCACGCCGCCGCGGACCAAGGGGAAGACGTACTGCTCTGTCGTGCTCGTCACCACTGTTTCTCGCGCGAGGACCACCCCGAGCTCGGCCACGCTTTCACCGCAATGACGCCGCCATCGCCGAGTCACTCGAACACCGCCTGGGATGCCGCACCGCGAGGAGCACTGCTCGGAGCCTGTACCGCACGGTCCTCATCAAGGTTGGCCACCTCTTCTCCATCGCCTCACCTAGCCCGCCGTGAGCACCCTCACCAACTACCCCAATATCTCTTCCTCCCTGCATCATGAACTGCTCTAATCTGATCTGTTTTGACGGCCACCATGGATGAAGGAGTGGAGCTTTGCTCCATTTGTGTTGTCTGCCTGTCCGGCCTTCGAGCCGTGTTTGTCTCTCTACAGGATTCACCCACGATCGATCTCACCCCTGATCTCCGTTATCTATCTCACCTCTCTGGTTTCTCGCTCTCTGCTTCTCTCGTTCGCTCATCGGCCTAGCCTCCGCACCGCCGCACTCGTCGTCGCTGTTCGTGTCGCGTCACCATGGACACAGCCGTTGCTTCCTCTCTTTGCCTTGTTCTCATGCGCATCTATCGTCCTCTGCAAGTTCACACACGCGACTTTGCCTTCCTTCTCGCTGTTCTGCATCGCTGTCGTCGTTATGTTACCGCCGAGCCATCGCCGCCGCCACTGCTGCACTGCTCTCTCTTTGCATCTCCACTACCTTGCTGTCTCTCTACTTCGTACACATGCGCACGTCTATGCCCTCTACTCCCTACGCTTCTCTCTACTCTGCATCGCCTCCGAACCCATCGCCGGCCGCCGCTCCGCTGCTCGTCGCCAGTCTGCTCTGCGCTGTTCGGCCACAGGGAAGACCACACACACGCCAAGCCACAGAGTTCACATAAGATCCCGGCGTCTCCCTGCTGTCTGTGACGACCGAACCCCACCATTCCCTATCTCCCTCTCTCTTACATGTGGACCCCGCCTGCAGTATAATCCTCTCTGATCTCCTTCCTTCCATGGCAAAATGGCCATGGGCCCAAACTTCTGTGGCCCATGGACCGCTCTCGGATTTCAGCTCTGTCTAGCCCATCGTCCCTTTTGCTTTTAGCCCAACAGAAGCCCTTGTTGAATCCAAACCAGCCCGATCTTGGACCGAAACTGAGCCGGCCCATCATCTTCTCCCCTTTCAGCCCGTGTTCTGCCTTTGTCTTTTTCTTTTTCAGAATTTCAGAATTAGATTTATTCAAAGAAAAATCATGATAAATCCAATTTAGATCAGAAAATTATGAAACTAGTTTCATAATTCTTCTAAAATCATGACCTACGCGTTAGTATAGGAGTTGAGTGCTTTTGGCTCTTCTTTGGTTCTCATTTGGAGTTTATTTGCAACTAGCTTATCGTGGTTTATTCTTTATTCGAATATTTGGATCCTCGGAAAACTTGGATGATTACGTCGGCTACGGCCACGACTACTTTCACTTCATCAACAAAGTGAAAGAGAAGGACCTTGCTCCAGGTTCACGCCCATTCCGACTTTGAATCCTATTAGGCATTGCTAATAGAACTGCTAGTGCTTTAATTCATGATGATGATGTTAAGCCCATGCATAGCCTTTGATGATTACCCGATATCCTTGTTTACCTATGTATACTGTTATACTCGTGCTATGCTTGCATGTATGGGAATAGCTATGGTCTTGATCCTCTTGGCATGAGTTTTGGGTGGGATAAAACTGAAGAGTTTCGAACCCTCGACTGGAGTGAGCAGACATTAACCGACCTTTTGGTCGGGGCTCGGGAAGTGTGTTGGGCACTTTCTACGGAGTACCTATGGCAGGTACATTTGTTGTGGTTACTTTGGAGGAGTTGGTGGATATTACCTGTAATGGGTAGACGGGCGGACCGCGTAGTCGGATGGCCCAGTTTGGAGGCTTGCTTGCTCTGGATTAGGCCGAGTCAGTTGGACATAGTGACGGGACTTTGTCAATCGTGCACGCCACTTGTCCTCAAAAGGGGAGGATTCCAGCCATTTCTAGTTGGGCGGTACCATTTCTGTGGAGTAGTATCTTAGGATTGGGCTCACCGGTGGAGCCACCGAAACCCGGCCGTCTCACAACCCCTTGTTTCCGAGACTCTCGACACCACGGTGGCCAGGCTAGAGACTCACAGTTCTGGGTCCCAAGCCCGGGAAAGCAGGATGGTACCGTTCTAGCTAGGAAGTCATGGTTGTGGGCTGCGTCTCGAGTTGGCGGCCACCAGCTCGCAGCCCGGGTGGGGCCAGGTGTACACACTCTACAGAGTTAAAACTATACGTATAGCCGCATCCTCGGTCATGGACACCCCTCGATCCAGCTTCTTCTAATTAGTGTTTTGGGATATTCTACCTCTCCCCTTTTTCATAGCATCGGGTTGGTTGAGAGCTGATAGTGCAGATTCCAGCTTGTAGCCGTTGAGATGGGAAGAGTGGGAGTCTTCCCATCGACTCGTGAGGAGCAGGAGGTGAGAATGCGACGGAACCCTAGTGTGCTAGGTTGACCCGTGGAGATTATAGCTTGGAAAGTTGTTGGAGATCTTTATTTCTGTTGTTGCTGCCGCTGCATAGGAAACCCCAGTTTAATTCCTTGATATAGTTGATATACTAGAATTAGGCCACCTTAAAGCTTGCATACGTATGGTGACGTGGACCTGTCCTATTCCTTGGGGACAGTTCGTGAGCTTGCAGGTTTGGACTTGGATTCCGAGTTCAATCGATGGATGCTACTTTGAAGGGTTGTGTTGCTTCGCTCAAGGTTGCCTGTGGTGAAGACTGGAGATGAAGATTTGAAGATCTAGCTACCGCTTCGTAGGCCTTTTTCTCGTCGTTTAGCCCAAACGGGCTTGTATCATATACGCTTCCATAATATCCTTGTAATAATTGTACTCTGATTCGATGTATGGATATGATATTATGCTGAAATGAGTTCTATACGTGATAGCAGTTGATTCTGGAACTATCATAATGGTACAGGGAGTCGAATTCTCCGAAATGGAAATCCGGGTCGTTTCAAGTTGTGAACAAACCACATCCTCATATTCATAGTACACCTCCTGATCTGACCCAATCTCTATTTGGACAAACTCACTTGAATGTACTGACAAACTTGAGCAGCACCTGACCCTTCATGGCCCTAAACATCAAATTTGGAACCGGTGTAACAAAACATACAATCCCTTGCAAATATAAAGCAAAGAGCAGTGGCAGAGGGGCAAGTATTTCTTACTTGTGTTGAAGCTCCATGTTGACTTGCAACATCGTTTGTGCTGACAATGTAGTTGCTCGAGCTCTCTTCACTCTATGGCTATTGCAGGAAACCACGAGGCTGCAGATTCCATGTTGCAATAGGATTAATCAGATGATTTGAGTGACATAAAAAAATGTTTCGAGCATACAAACATGATTTGCATATACTGCACACGCCCTAAAGATTGAGCAAAGCATGGAGAAATCCTCAAAAAACCAATCGTCATGCACATTTGTGGGGAACAAAGCTAGTCGAATCCTGATCTAGATCTGCATCTAACCTGAGGTCCGAAGGAAGCTGATGTGTGGATGGACGAAGGAAGTCCGCCCCCTATAGGTCCTGCAACATGGCGAATTACAACCCTTGATGCACACCCCAAACTTTCATGGATGTACTTTGATTCAGCGGATCGTATGGGGAGGGGAAGATTGACAGAATCCCTTGCAACAATGGGCGGTGGACAGTCAGCGTTTGCTTCACCTAGTGGAGGAAATTTGATCCTCTACAGTATATGCGACATGTTACGAGGTTTTAATGGCAGCGGAGGCCTAGGCGTCCGCCTCGCCCTTGCGCTCGTGCTCTAGCAGGAAGAAGACGAGGAAAAAGGTGAGGCTGCGGGTTAATGTTTCAAGCAATGGAGTTGATGTTGCGGCGGGATTTTTCTGCCACCTAAGATCAAAGCAGTTGGAGGACGCGTGAATGTTGCGTGCAACATCAAATAGATGAATATGATGTTGCAGCGGAATTTTTCTGTGGGTGACACGTCAAAGCAGTTGGAGGTCGTGCGAATGTTGCGTGCAACATCAAACAGACGAATATGATGTCGTGACAAGATTTTTGCCTGGGGTGACGACCGTTCGATGCAGTACCGTAATAAAAATTCCTTAATCTAAAAGTCACCTAACATCAACGATCATACTGACAGGCTACTTATAACAGTGTAATGACGGGGAAGGCAATGAGAAAGATTTAGAGAACATGATGTATGCATCCTGCTGATCTCAGTCGCATTATGTATTACTCCTATATGCTGTTTGAACACAAACATAATAAGCTACAACTACAAACAAACCTAGAGCTAAAGGAGTTAAAAAAACATAAATTAATTTGACACCTGTCAAGTCACAACAGAGTCAATGCAAAAAAAAATAAATGAAGTATAAAGAGAAAGCAACAACAAAGGAATCCATGTTGCGTTGCGATTAATTTGCAAAGCACGCAATATTATGCAAGCAGCTCTCGGTCTAGCTAGCGCTGTTGGTGGCGCCGCAGAAGTTCCTGATCTCGCCTTGGCTCCCCGTAAGCACCTCGATGCCGCCCATCCTCACCAGCGCCCCGGCGAACCGCGCCATCCACGCCACCGGGTTGTCGGCGTTGTCCTGCACCATCTTGGCCGTGGCAGCGCTGCTCGTCAGCGTCTGGTCCGACGTGAACATCACCTTCCTGGCGATCAGGTTCTCGTAGTACTGGTTGCTCAGCGCGTTCGGGTCCGTCACGTTGTTGTTGTTCAGCGCCGTGCTGCCCGAGCCACGCCGCGGGCACGCGTTCTGCAGCGCCTCACCGAAGGCCTTGTCCATGGCCTTGTCTAGGCTCGGGTACAGCCGGGGCGTGACGAAGGAGCAGTGCGTCTGGCCGAAGGAATGGGCGCCGGAGAGCGCCACGAGGTCGCCGACGCTCAGGCCCTTGGCGCCGAAGCTTTTGATGAGGTCCTGGAGCTGCATGGACGGGGAAGGGATGCTCGCCGGAATGTTGTTCATGTCGGAGACGAGCCCGTCGCGGCGGCCGCCGGGCATGGCGAACGTGAAGCCGCCGGAGACCATAGCGGAGTCGCGCGCCGCGTAGGCGAGGACGTCGGCGCAGGAGACCACGCCGGGGCAGACGGCCTCCACGGCCGCCTTGATCGTGTTCACGGCGTCGTAGCCGCGCAGCGGGATGGCCAGCTTCTCCGGCTGCGGGTTGCTGTTCGACTGGTCGAGCAGAATGGAGGCGTCGCAGCCCTTGACAAAGCAGTCGTGGAAGAAGAGGCGCACAAAGGCAGCACCCATGGTGGGGTTGTCGGAGATGATCTTCATGGTGGCGTTGCGCACCGCCTCCTCGGCTTTGGGGCACGACGAGCTGTAGAAGGCATACTGCAATGTCGCGGACGCTGTGACGCTCAGCACAGCAGCAGCCACCGCCATGAGCAGCAAGGCCTGGCATCCTGAGGTCGTCACCATCATATCGCCATGTTTCAGTTTAAGCTAGCTAAAGCTTTCTCAAATCTGGGGATCGATATCTAGCTGAGCGTGTATAGTACTGAAAGAGACTTGAAGAGAATGTTTGTTGGTGACAATAGTGTGGTTTCTGGCGGTATTTATAGACCATGATTCATGACACGAGGAAGAACAGGGGTGTGTTTGATAAAGCCAGCAGCAACAAATGATTTGGGAGGTTAATAGCACTCGCGGCAATCATTGGTAGTTACGAGCGGTGCAGCAGCGACAGTGTGTTGACACTGCCGCATTGACACGCGGAGCAATACGTGCCTAACCTCGATCAAGATAGGCGGTTAGATACGTGATTTCGAGGATTTGTTAGTTTGAGCGCGTTGACCCTAGGGTATCAGGAGCTAGCTTAGGGAAAGATTCCATGTACTCCCTCCGTCTCAGGATATAAGGCACGCACGTAATTCAAGATTCAAACTTTAAAAACTTTGACTTATGATTAATCTTGTATAATAAAAATTTTGTCTTACAACAATGATATCATTGTATTCATATTTAAAATTAGTTTCATACGACTATAATTTTATTGTTGACTTTATTATGGGAACTTCCCCACCGACAGAAAAACAGAGAATGAAGCAGTTGGCTAACAAAATGCAGGTTACACACTAGTTGTAGAGCACGATCTAAATTCGCTCAAAAATGTTGCGTAAATCTATTGCACCGTCTCTGTTTGTTCCTCTTGTCCTTCTCATCTGCTCCGTCCTGCTTTCACTACTGAAAATAGGAATTTCCCTGACAGCTCAAAACCGCCAGGAAAACAGGGAAATACGTAAAAAAGGAAGGACTAGACATGGAAATTAATAAATTTTGTCTACCCGTTTACCATCGGAAGTTTTTCAAATGGAAATGGTTGACGACAAGAAAGAAAAGAAGCCACACGATACAGCAGCGGCCAGGATCATTTTTATCCTTCACTCCTATCTAATAAGAGATGCTTGACTAGCAACTAGAGTTATCTAAACCCTCGAATTCAGGGTATCTTTTGCAATTTTTCCTTTATTACACGTTTTCGTTAAAGTCACGTATGGTTAGATTAGAAATTTAGTGGACAATCAGGGCCATACATACTGATGGACATTGTCGACTAACTATGGTGTCAGTTTGTTGACAAAAAATGCCGACACAATCGAAGGGTCTGTTTGTTGACAAAACAATGCCGTTAGCACATAATCTAATCATATCCATATCTAAATATATAGTATATCTTCTAATAAGATATACATTCCTGTCCTCGCAAAAAAAAAAAAGATGTACATTCCTGCATTCGAATAGGAGTAGATTGTCAACACGTACACATACCAACTATGCTGAGCATGTCAATATATTAAATGAACAAATGGGAAATGCAGCGTTGAAGTGTGGATTCCATTCCTTTGTACAGGGTGTTAATTTAAGGTTAAACAAGAATAACATTGGGAACCGGGAGGCGGTGGATTAACAAAAGTTAAGCGCTAAACTAAACACGGTGAGTGGATCTTGCTGACATGAGTTGAAGAAAACAAATTCTGCCAGGTTAATATAGATGGAGAATATTGAACGTACGTACGTTGAGCAGACACAAACCAAAAGGAAACCAACTTTTGAAAACATCACACTTATTTTTAGCCTATAACCGACATAATTCGTACAATAATTTGAGTGACTCGTTCATTTCTCAAGAAACATCACACTAATACTAGGTGTATATTTTTTCGAAACATCAAATGCTCACACACACACTCACCCCTACCTCTATGAATACAAGCACGTAAAGCCTACTCATATGAGCACCTTCGGAAGATTTGGCCAGCTGTTGCGATTATGAGATTGGCAAATTCACCACAGTGACTCGCTATCAACGAGTATGTTGCCTACCACTGAAAGAATAGGCCAATTAATTATTGGAATAAATTAAAAAAAATAGGAACACACCTTTCGAGTTGAGAATTCAAACTCAGATGGACAGGTTCCACCACTAAAAACCTAATAAGTAATTAAGTACTCTAAGTCCTAACTAAGCTTCTATACGTGGAACTAAGCATAGCTTAGTTGGTTAGGTTCCTTGTGATGGAACCTGTCCACCCGAGTTCGAGTCTTTGACTCAGCACTGGTGTCACATTTTTTTTGCATTGATTTCAGGATTTAACCGGCGCTATTCTTTCAGTGGTAGGCGACGTGCTCGTCGATAGCGAGGCGCAGTGGTGACTTCGTCAATCTCAAGATCGGAAAAGTCGGCATAGTCTCTCGGAGGTGATCATAAGGGTAGGCTTTACATGCGTGTATTCATGGAGGTCAGTGTTTGTGCGTGCGTGTGTGAGTGTCTACGTTTGTACTGGTCTTTCAAAAAAAAACTAAGTACACTAATGGCTGCACACCCACCGAACAACCCCATGTGCATTTTTTTTTGCGGTTAAACCCCATGTGCAGTGCAGTTAATCACTACAACTTGCGCATTTTTTATGCACGTGTAAAGGTGGCTAAAAAGCTCGGGCTCGCCTAGCTCGGCTTGGCTCGAATTCCAAACAAGCCGAGCCCGAGCCAACGTGTTGGCTCATAAGTGAACTGAGCCGAGCCCGAGCCAGCTCGTGAGCAGCTTGCAAGCTCAACAAGCTTGGTGTCAGGACTCTAAATATTGTTTTTTGTATTATATTTTTAAGTATGTTTTCAAGATTTCACTAAAATTGTTTACTTTTTGATGATGTATATGGGCATGTCGATAGTTGGAGAGTTGTGACTTGCTAATTAGGAGTAGATATAAAAGAATTGGAAGTGATATTTTCTTCTGAAATATGTAATGACTTGTTGTCTTACTTTTGTTTTGCAAATTGGAGTTGTTCTTATCATAAAATAGTAATATTTTTATAATTTATGCTCTTGGAATTGACTATCATATTCTTATATTCATATTTGTATATTGTCACATTGTCTAGTTACTCCACTTCTCTTAGAGCCTTTTTAGCATGCAGGCTTGCAAGCCGGCTCGAGCTGGCTCAAGCTTGTAAACGAGCCGAGCCGAGCCTCAAGATTAGCTCGTATTTTGGACCAAGCCAAGCCGAACCGAGCCTACTTTGGACAAGCTTTCACGAGTCGAGCCGAGCCGGTCGTTTCCAACCCTATGCACGTGCGGTCTGTGTAAGACTCGACCTATCTTTGAAGTTAAACTTGAGTTTGCCAATAAACTATTATGGGGGGACACATCATGTCAGAAAAAATTATAAAACGTTTGCAACCTTTTTTTGCTGTACTAAAAATATACATCAATGTGGCAATTCACTTAAACTCCATGGAAGAAGATGTCTCAACGGTACAAATTCCATTTTCACTAGCTCTAAAAGGTTTGCTATTTTATAAACTTAACTAGAGTTGGGGAGACAATAATATGTATGCCTCTAAAATATTTGATTGCCAAACTCGAATTAATTAAAAAAGGTAAAGACATTTTTAGAGGAAACAAACAGAACCATTTTAGAGGAGTATTTCTTTGTACAAGCAGTTTCTTATTTGAATCATTTTCACTGTGGCCCAAGATCACAGGGGGCTTGGAAAACTTCTCTGGAAGGTGGCAGTATGAGCCACATGTTGAAAGGGTACGATAGTATCTGGAAAAAAAATCGTTTTTTAGTAGTGACTTACATATACCTAGGGCGGCTAGGCCCAGTGGTGGTGGCATCTCCTCACCTGTAGTATAGGTTTAGGTTCATCCCAAGGGGCAAAGCCAAGGAGGGGAAGGGGGGCGGAGGGCAATACGCTAATATTAATTGTAAATATGCTTAGTTCAATAAGAGTATATGTCTTAGGTGGGTCGAATGTCGGATAGCTTTCATGTAATGAATCATACAGATAAACTATAAACAAATCTATCTATTATCTTAGTATTTGGCCAACAAACGGAGCCTCCACGTTCGCTCTCAAGGCCTAGAAATTCTCACGTTAATCGAAGAAAATAAGAAAAATTAAAATTATTCACCACTGCCATTACGTAAAATTTAGCCAAAAATACCCTCTTAACTATTTAAAAGTTACCACCACTACCATTACACAAAAAATAGCCTAAAACGTCCATATATATTTTTAAAAATCATCCACCATGTCATTAAAAAAATTTACATTCACTCTTTAAGACATAGACATTCCCACATTAATCAGAGGAAAAAATTACAACTGTTGTTGCATAAAACTTAGCCTAAAATATCCCTATATCTTTATCCTTTTGACAATCATGCACCAATGTCATTACATAAAAATTAACCTAAAATACCCAAATAATATTTAAAATAAAAAATAAAATAAAATATTTGCTTAGGTAAAGAAATAATTAACCAAAATACTCATGCTTTAGTCTAGCCACTAATTATCCCGTCATTGTCACTATACAAACATAAATATAAAATTCTTTTTAGCTGATAAAATTGTCAATTTATACCATTAACTAAAAATAACTCCAATCAAAGTTATTTAGTCAAAAAAATAAACAAAGATGTACATATAGAGTATACCTATAAGAGATTGAGCCACAAAGATAATAGTAGTCTTAACAAAGAAAAATATTTTGACAATGTCTGAATTATTTTGTCAACAATTTGGCTTAATGTGTAACGACACCACCAAAGAAAAAATAAGTCTAGAAAAAACAAAAAGGATGCAAATATATATATATATATATATGTAAGTGTTTTGCTATAATGCACCTGGGTGCATTTTATATAGCAAATGCACAGACCCCAGCGAGCGCACATGCATGCATGCAAAACTAATGATCCAGACCAAACGTGTGATGCCAGCTCATTTGCTTCATGTCTCTACTCACCCACCAGATACATGCATGTGGATAATCTTTCCTTGATTCGAATTAAAAAAAATGTGATATCTTTTAAACCGTAAGTCAAATCTATGAACCGTTTGTTGCATCTTACTCGAAAAAATGTGCTTAACAAAACAAGATCCAACATGAATATATTTCGTGTTATTTTAGTGAATTGCAACTCTGTGTACTTTTCATTTGCAACTCTATACATGTTATATTTGCACCATATCTAGTTGCAACTCAGTTGCGCCCAGAGTTGCAACTGGATTTTCAGCTGTATGCAATTCGATTGCAATTGTAACAAATGTCTTTCTGTTTAATAAATGCAACAAATGTTTGACTTTTTTTAGAAAAAAAAAAACAAATGTTTGACTTTCAGTTGCGCCCAGAGTTGCAACTGGATTTGCAGCTGTATGCAATTCGATTGCAATTGCAACAAATGTTTGACTTTTTTCAGAAAAAGAAAAAAACAAATGTTTGACTTTTTTCAGAAAAAGAAAAAAAACAAATGTTTAACTTTTTTTGAAAAAAAAACAAATGTTTGACTTTCAGTTGCGCCCAGAGTTGCAACTGGATTTGCAGCTGTATGCAATTCGATTGCAATTGCAACAAATGTTTGACTTTTTTTCAAAAAAAGAAAAAAACAAATGTTTGACTTTTTTTTAGAAAAAGAAAAAAAACAAATGTTTGACTTGCAGTTGCGCCCAGAGTTACAACTGGATTTGCAGCTAGATGCAATTCGATTGTAATTGCAACAAATGTTTGACTTTTACCTATTATCTAAACATTTCTTGCATTTGTTTGTTGTGTTATATTTTTGAATGTTTTTGTCCCTTTTTCACAAAAATAAATATTTGTTGCATTTGTCTAAACATTTGTTGCGTTGTATTTTTTAATGTCTTTGTCTTTGTGTCACGAAACTAAATATTTGTTGTATTTGTATAAATATTTGTTGCATTTGTATAAACATTTGTTGCATTTGTATAAACATTTGTTGCCACTACTAGATTTACATAAAGTACCGAGAGTTATTAGTTCAGTGGCCGACGGTACGTAGTATTAAAATATAGCATGCAGAATCTGGTCGGATATTCTTCCTCGGTGATTGGTTGTCGGCAAATATTCATATAATGCTAGATTACCGTCGGCCATTAGCTTAAAAAATAGTAAGCGCTGCAATCCCGGTCGGCCACCTGTGGGAAACGCTCAGCAAATCTAGTAGATCGTGTAGTGTGCGTACAGAGTTGCAATTCGAGTTGCAATACAATTGCAACTACTAGTTGCAACTAGACTTGCAGCTCAACTCTGTACAGAGTTGAGCTGCAAGTCTAGTTGCAACTAGTAGTTGCAATTGTATATGCTTCTGAGTTGCAATTGTATATGCTTCCGAGTTGCAACTAACAAAAAATGCACAAAATATATCCATGTTGGATCTTGTTTTGTTAAGCACATTTTTGTGAGTAAGACACAACAAACGGTTCACAGATCCGACTTACGGTTTAGAAGAAAAAGTGAATTGAAATTTCGAGTCACAAAAAGATTCCCTGCATGCATGCATGGAACAGGGTGGGCGGAAGCGCGGGCGCGGGAGTGCGAGAGCGCTGGTTTTTTTTCTTTTTTGGTAGTCTTGCTAGGGTCTGTGCATTTCCTATACAAAATGCACCTTGTTGCATTTTAGCCTCGCCCTATATGTATATATATGTATATATATGTATATATATATGTATATATATGTATATATATATGTATATATATATGTATATATATATATATATATTTAAATTCCATATACTAGCCGCGCAAATGCGCGGGTCATCTCTCTTGTTTATATAAAAAAAATGAGTCAAGGAATAAAAATAACAGCCAAACTATGAGTTTATTGGTGCTTGTTGGCTTAGTCCTAAAAGATTTATGGCTACTAATATCATTAGTTCTGCTGCCCTTTGGGGTCTTTGGAAATTAAGAAATGATTTTTGTTTTCAGAGGATGGAATGGAGGAGCATGGAGATGCTTCTCATGAGAATTGCTACGATGGCACAGAACTGGATAGTTCTGTGTCATCCAAGCAAGAAGGAAGAGTTGACAACATGCATTACAAGATTGAAGAGTTTGGCGATGGCTCCTGGAAGACTTTTAACCTGACAAATGATTTCAAGACGAAGGCGACATGGAAGCTGGGAACAACTCTGGACATGGGGGCCTGGCTTGAACAGATGAAGGAGATGGAGTTGGTGCTGTCTGCTTAAGGGTTTTGGTAGACTAGAGTGTTGGTCATGGTGTTGTCCTGAGGTAGTACGTTGTGAGTTCCATGTGTTGGTCATGGTTTTGGTAGTTCTGTGTTTCAGCTTGGCCTGTGGGCAAGTCTGGTGTTTGGTTTCTGTCACACAGCGATGTACCTGAATGTTTTTTGTCTTCTAAGTAAGATGGGAGCTGAGGCTCTATAACTCTAAAAAAGGAATAAAAATAATTATTTCTTGTAACCAATGAAGCGACAAGATATCGAAATGACAAGGAATTTAGAGTGTTGCTATAGTTTTGCAGTGCAGGGGTTATATTTAGCTGTAAGCCTGTAATTTGTATCAGCTCGGTGTCTATCTTCATCAGCTAGCTGTTGACGACGTTGCAGTACCTCCTGACCTGGCCGGCGGTTCCGGTGAGCACCTGGATGCCACCCATCTTCACCAGCGCCGCCGCGAACTGCCCCATCCACGTGGCAGCGTCAGCGGAGTTGTTGGCCGCCTTGGCCGCCGTGTAGGTGCTGTTCATGAGCTGCTGGTCCGACACGAAGAGCACCTGCCCGGTCACCAGGTTGCTGTAGTACTGGTTGCTCAGCACGTTCGGGTTCGTCACTCGGTTGTTGTTCAGCACCGGGTCCGCGCCGCTGGTGCCCGGTGCCGGGCACACGGTCTTCAGCGCGGCGGCGTAGGTGGCGTTCATGGTGGGGTCCACGTTGGGGTAAAGACGGCCGTTGACGAAGGAGCAGTGCGCCTGCCCGAAGGAGTGCGCGGCGGAGAGCGTGACGAGGTCGTCGACGTTCAGGCCCTTGGCGGCGAAGTTGTTGATGAGGTCCGGGAGCTTGAGGATCGGGGACGGGATGTTCTGGAGCACGTCGAACAAGTTGGAGACCACGCCGTCGCGGCGGCCCGAGGGCATGTCGAAGCTGGCGGAGACGACGGCGGAATCGCGCGCCGCGAAGGCGAGGATGTCGGCGCAAGAGACGATGCCGGGACATACGGCCTCCACGGCCGCCTTGATCGTGTTCACGGCGGCGTACCCGCGCAGCACGATCGCCTTCTTCTCCACCTGCGTGTTGTTGCTGGTCGGGTCGATCAGAATGGAGGCGTCGCAGCCCTGCAAAGCCCATCGATTCAGTTCATTTGTGCTTTTCAACTTTACCAGTTTTTTTTCTGTCGGTATGATACTTAATTTTGACATCTGATTTTGATAATCTACTAGTAACTTTGAATATATCTCATAAAGTCACATGACACATGTTTGGTATCTCGAAATTTGACTGAGCATTTCATAAATAAAAACATCTAACTGGAAAGCATTGTATTAGGATGATGGATTACCCTGACAAAGCAGTCATGGAAGAAGAGGCGCATGAAGGCGGCGCCCATGGTGGGGTCGCTCCTGATGATCCCCTCTGTGACGTTGCGCACCTTGGCCTCAGCCTGCGGGCACGAGGAGCCGTAGAAGTTGTACTGCAGCGGCGACTGTGCCAGCGACGTCGAGGTCAGGGGCCTCAGGGCAGCAGCCACGACGAACGCCATGAGCAGCATGGTCTTGCATGTCCATGTCGCCATCGCCATTCTTTGATTTCTTCAGCTAGCTTAATCTACTCGCTGGCCGATCTCAGCTCCAAGCCTTGAGAAAGCTTATTGGGATATAGAGCAAGCTATTTGAATGAGTGTCTACTGAAAGGGACGTGCAGGGAATGTTTGATGGTGACGGTGTGGTGTGGGGTACCTGAGGCCGGAGGGTACTTACTACTTATAGACCATCCATAGCTCTAAAGAGAGTTCAATGCATTGTTTTTCTTTGCATTTTTTTTGTAATGTCAACTGCAACAAATGATGTGGGAGAGGTTACTACCACACGTAAACTAGTACCTATAATACTGGCTGCAAGCTTTGTTGACATTCCCAGTTGCCACTTGGCATCAGGTATATATATACTACGTGTGCTAATTTCTTGCAGGACATACAATAATAAAATAATAAAGCGTTGTGGAAGATTTGTTAGGACATGATTCCCGCTAATTAGTAACTAGCGGTAGTTGACTCTAGCTGGCAGGCGTCAATGGCTACTCGATACAGAATGAAGCGGCTGACTAGCTGGAAATGTTCTTTCTCATTGTCTAGTTAGTGGATTTCACATGAAAAAGTTATATTATGAAATACATCTTCTTGTACAACATCAAATTAGTTTTAGTGAAATACATTTTGATAATGCATTTATTTGATGTTTTTGTTAATTTATTTTCTATAAATTTAGCCAAATTTCAAAATGTTCAGCTTTTGACAAAACTAAAATGACGATCGCTTTTTTGGGAAGATCTATTTGGACAAAAAGAATGCAAACACAGATATACAACAATGCAAGCATGTAAGAATCTTAGACTTTTTTTGCATTTTGGGCATTTATTTGGAAAGATATGTTTGGACAAAAATATGGCCTGCATATATGTTTTGTTCCACCAATTATGATGTCTGGTTGTCGACAAGAATAACAGAGAATCCATCTATGTCAGCCCAACTGAAAATGTCGGTAGCACATAGTCCACGTCAATGTATGTATGCTATCTGTCCTGATCTTTTCTCTCTCCTATTTGTTGGTTCTGTTAGGATTAATTAGAATTAATTAATTAGTGATCAATAGACATCTTTTACAAATAGGCACCTTTTGGACTTGCCTCTCCAAGCAAGCAACTGCCCCTTTGGGCCTGTAACATATATATATATTTACACACTGTACAATGGATCAATCCATCAGTTTTCAATTTCATTCTTCATTCAACACGTTATCACGCACGTTACTGCTCTGTCCATCACTGACGCTGTAGGCAGAGAGATCACCGGAACTTCGCCGGCCACCCAAGGTAGAAAATGTCGACTATTCCTCCTGCCCCCTCCATGAACGCGATGGTGGACACCATCACTGACGCGGTTGAGGCGGTTCTCGTCCGTGGTAACGAGACCGGCGGCGTCCGCCGTTTCATGCTCCAGAGCGCTGTCCGCCGGGCGCTGCGCGACATCAACGAACGCCGTGCACCGCTGCGCCGCTCCAACGGCGTTCACTCAGCGGCCGGTGGTCGTTGTTCATCGCCGCGTACACCGACGCTCCGGAGTGCCCCTGGCGCCGCCTTGCTCGTGCGTCGCCTGGGACAACCGCCGGAGTTGCTGCCGAGGCCCCCAACCCCTCACCCGTCTGCACTGCCGAGGCCGTCGCCGTCGTTGATACTGCCACCACCAGTACCACCCGCCGTTGCTGCGCCCTGGAACGGAGGTGGACGCCGAGGCGCATCCCTGGATCCTAACATCCACGCCGGAATGGATCCTTGGCCGCCGGGTTTCGCCTACGACCTCGACGTCGTACTGCCGTCCACGGCCCCGCTGCCCCAGCGCCACTCCTACGCCGCTGTGACGGCCAATCGACCACGCCTGGTTAATCTTCTGCACGGGAGTACGCTCGGCGCCGGCTTCGTCTCTCCTCCATCGCA
>CM014272.1:81192206-81241982 GCA_004135705.1 Alloteropsis semialata | reverse complement strand
AGTAATACGGTAATGCTACGGATAGGCCGTCCGACGTTCCATCTTTCGATCGGACGCACGCATCCACCATCTGTTCTCTCCTTCGCGCATCTTACGGCTGAAATGCATCCCGCCTCCTTTTTCTGCTTATACCAGCTATTCCAGTCTGTTCTTCCTCATTTCACACATGCCCGTTCTCTCCCAAACAGAGCATGGCGACATCAGCAATGAGACTGTCTGGGCCGGCGAGAATGGTGGCGGCGGAGGCTACCGGCGGCGACACATCCAGCAAGGTGGAGAAGTAGGGGGTGGCCTCACGCACCCACGGTCGCCATGTGCATCGCTCCGATTCTACCACCATGGATCCGGCGGACAGTGGTGTTTCTGCTTGGCCGATGCAAGCGGCAAATACGATTCAGGCGATGACGAAGAAGGGGTCAAGGATCCCAAGTGAGTTCATCATGGTTCTACATCTCTAATCCTGCTATTTGACTAAGATGCTTGTTTTGTTAGGGTTTGGGTTGATTTAGGGTTTAATTCTGTCCTCATTTCTTACGAGAAATGTTGGGATTCTAGTTGTGTAAAATCTACAGATGTGTAGGCTTTGTTTGACGATCTCATGGAGATAGCATGGATTTTCAGCATTTTTTGCTAGGCTTGCTATAGACAGTCAATCCCTAGTACACATAAATCACCTCATCTTATGAACTGCAACATTTTTTGTTTATATTTTTGGGACTATGGACTATCACTGGCATTTTTGTTTTAATTCAGGGAACATTATGCAGTTGTGGAAAAATCATGCAGTAGCCTTCATCTCTTATCATGGATTAATTTTAGTATGTTTTTTCAGGCATACTTTTAGTTTGGACAATATATGTGCATGATGAGGTTACTGTTTGTCCTTTTTATGTTTGTTTGTTTGCAATAAAAACACTGTGCTGGGCTGTAATTGAGAAAATAAGATCGATGTCCAGTTTTATGATTCACGTGCTTTTTCAGTGTTTAACATAGATTGATCAAAGATTGTCTTTATTCTGAGATTACTGCTTGTTTTGTGTTGACATTCATGCGCCAGATTCATGTGCTAAATTCTAGCTTACATTTCATAGGCTATATTTCATATTTTGTTGATCATAGATTGGCCATATACATTAGTACATACCTCAGGTCCTCAGCTTTTTTTACTCAGAAGAGAGCAGATTTCTGTTGGCCTGGCTGCTTTTATGTACAGTTTGTTGTGTATCCATTTGAAACATTTGATATGTGTAGAACCCATTTATTAGAACTATCACTCATGGTGTTTAAATGCTTACGATCATGTATCTATTTTCAGTAATGCTATAGATAGGGCTTCCGTCAGACGTGCCATCCACTGTCCGCCATCTGCATTTGAATCCACAGCTGCGAGTCACCCCAAGTCCATTTTTTGTGCCAATTTAGTCTATATATGATTTTAGGCGTGCAAATATACCATATTATCTGTTTTGTGTCATGGATTAAGATATGCATTACTGATTAGTACTGGTTTATCTCAAGGCACAAGGCTGTTTTTGGTAGTGAAACATCTACAGTTCCTTTCAGGCTTTCGTATCTAGTTAGCTTGACATATACCCCTGTTGTTTAGATATGTTTTTTCTCAAGATGGCTAGTACGTTCATGTTTTTATCTTACCTTTTCACCTTTTATATTTCTGCAGCCCAGAATTGTGGATTACAGGAATTTGGTTGTATGGGCCCTACTACTCTCTTCATGCAAAGAGATCAAAACAATATGAGTTTGTCGCAAAGTATTGCAACAAGGAGGACGGAAAGTAATGACACATCTGTCGTAGTTCTAGGATTTTCAGATTCTATTTAGCAAAGAGTAGCACTTTCGATTTTGGCTCTTTTTCCACGGAGTCTGTAAGTTTCAGCAAAGGAATGGGTAGCTTTGTACACCATCATGTGCCAAGTTATGTTGCAGTAGAGATTTGACATTGTTTCAGATACTATAATGAAATGTTGCAATTATGATGTCTTCTATGTGTCTGTCAATCAATGTTTCACATGCTTACGGTACCTTTTTTCTCAAATTTTTGGTTCCTTATATACTTAGTTGTCAGCATACCCTTCTGTTCACAACATTTTTTATGTTTCACGTGTTGCCATCAAATGTTTCATCCACCCTCATCCTATTTTGCAAATATGCTTACAAGGTTTTTCTAACTACAACATTCATGAACAATGTTTGCAACAATGAAACTTTTATAATGCAACATCTACACTCAGGGCTGATTATGAGCTGTTGAAAACACTGCACCATATGAACATTTGCACCACGTGGATCATAGGGGTCATTTCAGATTTACATGGTGTGGTTGGGAACCTCATGTTTACTGTCAAAGATGTGTCGAACGTGAGGATAGACCTAAGAGGAGGGTTTGACTTTAGAGACATGGACGCGATATTGGAATATTTTCAGAAGCAGCAGGCTGAGTGCCCTTCATTCTATTATGCAAGAATGATTGACAATGCAGCCAGAGGGCTTTTCTGGGTGGATGGAAGGACAAGGGATCTGCACAAGAGTTTTAGCGTCTGCTTATTCTTCGACACAACATACTGTACAAACAGATACGACAAGCCCTTTGCACCAATTGTCGGTATAAACAACCATCTGCAAAGTATACTGTTGGGAGTTTCTTGTTGCTAGAGGAAGAAGTTTGCCTGGCTAATCAGTGAGGAATAAGACTTTGCCATTGAGTTTGACCACCGTGTGAACCGGACTCAAACACCGGAGGAATTTGGGATTGAGTGGCAGAATTTGGAGGAAAATTACCACTTGCAAGGCAACGAATTCTAGCAAGCTATCTCTGCAACAAGTTCTTCCAGCCTTCATCCCATGTTGCATATATGCAGACGATGTTTTCTACTAGCAACATTAGTGAACAACGTTTGAAACATTGAAAAATTGCTTATGGAACATCCATATATAAGTTACGTACTCTTGGGATTATTTAATTTTTTCATATGTTTCAGTATTTAATTCTCATTGTTGCAATAATACATTATACATGTTGCTGAGCAATAAAATCCCGAGTTAAATAAGCAAACATGTGCACTATGACATCCGTCAGAAGTTAATGCAAACAAGGACATAACATCACAAAGAAAATTATTATTTGGACATGAACACACCATCAACACGTTGCAGCACACAAATTCAATTGTTTCATTCCCAATAATTTATTGTTTGACATGTTTAACTTAATACTAAAATAGAAAAATAATGTAAAATCACAGCCTCAGTTAAGTCTGCTTAAAATCCCTCGCAATGTCCTCTGCTTTGACCATGTACAGGCAACCTTTCACATCGCAGAGATAGCTTGCTAGAATTCGTTGCCTTGCAACCTTTCACATCGCAGAGATAGCTTGCTAGAATTCGTTGCCTTGCAAGTGGTAATTTTCCTCCAAATTCTGCCACTCAATCCCAAATTCCTCCGGTGTTTGAGTCCGGTTCACACGGTGGTCAAACTCAATGGCAAAGTCTTCTTCCTCACTGATTAGCCAGGCAAACTTCTTCCTCTAGCAACAAGAAACTCCCAACAGTATACTTTGCAGATGGTTGTTTATACCGACAATTGGTGCAAAGGGCTTGTCGTATCTGTTTGTACAGTATGTTGTGTTGAAGAATAAGCAGACGCTAAAACTCTTGTGCAGATCCCTTGTCCTTCCATCCACCCAGAAAAGCCCTCTGGCTGCATTGTCAATCATTCTTGCATAATAGAATGAAGGGCACTCATCCTGCTGCTTCTGAAAATATTCCAATGTCGCGTCCATGTCTCTAAAGTCAAACCCTCCTCTTAGGTCTATCCTCACGTTCGACACATCTTTGATAGTAAACATGAGGTTCCCAACCACACCATGTAAATCTGAAATGACCCCTATGATCCACGTGGTGCAAATGTTCATATGGTGCAGTGTTTTCAACAGCTCATAATCAGCCCATGTGATGCTCCGGTGAGACCTTAAGTGTTTCCTTAACGTGACCCCTTTCACCAATGGATGAGTATGCTCAAGATGCATTACAATCACCCACTACTTGCCATCACACTTCCTAACTGCTTACACTGATGGTCCTTGATGATGCTACTCTGATGCTAAAACCCATCTTGTATGCATAGTCATTATATACCTTTTTCGCTTTTTCGAATGTGATGAATTCCATCCCCACACATGTCACCACCGGCTGTGAATAGACAACATCTTCATCTTCATAGTACACCTCCTGATTTGAACCAACCTCTACTTGGACAAACTCACTTGATCTGAACCAACCTCTACTTCACCAGCACTTCCCTTCATGGCCCTAAACATCAATTTGTTACCGGTGTTACAAAACATACAGTCCCTTGCAAACATATATCAAAGAGCAACGGCAGGGGGCAAGTATTACTTACTTGTGTTGAAGCTCCATGTTGGCTAGCAACATCGTGTGTGCTGACAATGAAGTTGCTCTAGCTCACTTCAATATGTGGTTGTTGCAGGGAACCACAAGGCTGCAGATTCTATGTTGCAAATGCATTAATCAGATGTTTCAAGAGACAAAACAAAATGTTGCAAGTGTACAAACACGATTTGCATCTATTGTGCAAGCCCTAAGTATTTAGGAAACCATGGAATAATCTTCAAAAATTTATCACGCACATCCGTGGAGAAAAAACATCTGAATCCTAAATCTCTATGTGCCGATCTAACCTGAGGTGCTGATTTGTGGGATGGATGAAGGATGTGCGCCCCCTACATGTCAGGCAACATGGCGACTTCCAACCCTTAATGCAAACCCCAAGCTTCCATGAATGCTGTTCGATTCGTCGGATCGTTTGGGGAGGGTATGATGAACGGGATCCAAAAGATTCCTTGCAACAATTGGTGGTGGATCTCGCCCTTTAGCACATGCTCATGGAGGAAGAAGACGGGAAAAACCATAGGCTATGCGGCCATGTTGCAAGCAACACGGACATGATGTTGCGACAAGAGTTTTATGGGCTCAATCAGTAAACTAGCTAGGTGAAGGGCGCCTCAATGTTGCGTGCAACATAGACCTGATGTTGCGGTGGGAGTTGTCGGGGACCTAAGATGGAATGAGATAGAGAGCGCCAGAATGTTGCACGCAACATCAAAATGATTCATGTAATGTTGCGGCGGGATTTTTGGAGTTAACCAACTGTCCTACGCAGTATGTTGCACGCAACATCATAACCAGTCACGTAATGTTGCGGCGGGATTTTTGGAGTTGCCTGACCGTCCGACGCTAGCGCCGGTATCGGACGTCCGGGCGCTAGCAGGTCCGTAAAATAATAAAGCGTTGTGGAAGATTTGTTAGGACATGATTCCCGCTAATTAGTAACTAGCGGTAGTTGACTCTAGCTGGCAGGCGTCAATGGCTACTCGATACAGAATGAAGCGGCTGACTAGCTGGAAATGTTCTTTCTCATTGTCTAGTTAGTGGATTTCACGTGAAAAAGTTATATTATGAAATACATCTTCTTGTACAACATCAAATTAGTTTTAGTGAAATACATTTTGATAATGCATTTATTTGATGTTTTTGTTAATTTATTTTCTATAAATTTAGCCAAATTTCAAAATGTTCAGCTTTTGACAAAACTAAAATGACGATCGCTTTTTTGGGAAGATCTATTTGGACAAAAAGAATGCAAACACAGATATACAACAATGCAAGCATGTAAGAATCTTATACTTTTTTTGCATTTTGGGCATTTATTTGGAAAGATATGTTTGGACAAAAATATGGCCTGCATATATGTTTTGTTCCACCAATTATGATGTCTGGTTGTCGACAAGAATAACAGAGAATGCATCTATGTCAGCTCAACTGAAAAATGTCGGTAGCACATAGTCCACGTCAATGTATGTATGCTATCTGTCCTGATCTTTTCTCTCTCCTATTTGTTGGTTCAATTAATGCGTGACCAATAATCCTTTACGTAGGAGATTGTTCCTGTTTGGCTAGCTAGACGTGCCTCAGGTCTTGACCAGTGATGTTCAACGATCATCGAGAGCTAGCATTCAGATTTACCAACTATATATTTATTAAGGTCAGTCTCAGTGCATGGTTTCATCGTACGATTAAACTGCAAACTAAGTAATTGTGCCAAATGAATGCCATGGAGAAGAAGCTTTTCTCTCATCCCATGAAACTCCCAATTTCTCTACTTGCCAAGTCATCAAAAAATGATGATGTGGCATAGAATTTATTGCCGATGAAACTGTCTATGAAACCCATTAGAATGGCCTAATACATTGTATACCTTGAATGAGAGAATTGGTGAAGGAATGAGTTGGGTGCTGGTTAATTAAGAAATGTAGCTTGTTTCATCTATTATCTTAGTATTTGGCCAACAAACGGAGCCTCCACTTTCGCTCTCAAGGCCTAGAAATTTCCACGTTAATCGGAGAAAATAAGAAATATTAAAATTACCCACCACTTCCATTACGTAAAATTTAGCCAAAATACCCTCTTAACTATTTAAAAATTATCACCACTGCCATTACACAAAAAATAGCCTAAAATGTCCATATATATTTTTAAAAATCATCCACCAATGTCATTAGAAAATTTACGTTCACTCTTAAGACATAGAAATTCCTACATAAATCGAAGGGAAAAAAATTACAATTGTTGTTGCATACAAATTAGCCTAAAATATCCCTATATCTTTATCCTTTTGACAATCATCCACCAATGTCATTACATAAAAATTAACCTAAAATACCCCAATAATATTTAAAATAAAAAAATAAAATAAAATATTTGCTTAGGTTAAGAAATAATTAACCAAAATACTCATGCTTTAGTCCAGCCATTAATTATCCCATCATTGTCACTATACAAACATAAATATAAAATTCTTTTTAGCTGATAAAATTGCCAATTTATACCATTAACTAAAAATAACTCCAATCAAAGTTATTTTGTCAAAACAAAAATAAACAAAAATGTACATATAGAGTATACCTATAAGAGATTGACCAACAAGATAATAGTAGTCTTAACAAAAAAATATGACAATGTCTGAATTATTTTGTCAACAATTTGGCTTAATATGTAACAAGACACCACCAAAGAAAAAATAAGTTTAGGAAAAACAAAAAGGATGCAAATATATATAAATAAATAAATAATATATATATATAAATTATATATATATATATATTCAAATTTCATATACTAGCCGCGCAAATGCGCGGTCATCTCTCTAGTTCTTAGTAAATAAGGAGCCGTTACATTAACTAAGACCCCGGTTGACACGACTCAGAGGTGCTTTGGGTTCTTCACTGTTCATGTACTATAGCGTGAAGCCGGTGAAGCCAGAAAATAGACTAACAGTTAGTATTAAATATGCACCGCGTGCTCATAACGACCCTTTAGGTTTGGTTGACATTCAATTCGAAGTTTCGAACTGATAAAAAATATATATCAGTAGGGAGACTGTTGGCCAAATATAATATTCCAATACGTGTGCCTAACTATACGCCGCCAGAGACGAGCTGACCAACTGAAGCAAGCTTTTGCTGGTAGTTCATAGGATAAATATAAGTTTTTCTGTACGCACGCGGCACGCAAGTTGTCTATCTTCCTAGTCACTAGATCAGCTTCGCCATGTGTGCATGGGCCTGTTTAGTTCGGTTTTAAAAGTTTGCGCAATTTACTGTAGCAATTTTAAACCAAAGATTAGGAGGACTAAACATGATCTAATTATAAAACTAATTATACGGATAGACGGAAAATCACGAGATAAATCTATTAAGCCTAATTAATCCATCATTAGAAATTGTTTACTGTAGCACGACGTTGTCTAATCATGGCCTAATTAGACTCATTAGATTCGTCTCGCGAAGTTACCCGAGGTTATAGAATGGGTTTTGTCATTAATCCATGTTTAATACCCTTAATTAGTGTCCTAACATTTGATGTGATGGGTGAATAGTGAAAAGTTTGAAAAGTTTATGCAACTAAACAAGGCCATATAAAATAGCTCATCTCCTAAGGTTTTTGGATCGACTCGTTAATCCGAAACTCATGCTTTATCCAGCTTTATGGATGTTTGCTAGATAGTCCGCTGATCTGCGCTTGTTGCTTCATTTGCTTGTTCTCGGAAAAAGTGGGGAAACAGATAACATTACTTAATAATCAACTAATCAGTGTTCATAAAAATCCAATGATCATAACAATAGGTCAACCATTTTTTAATAACATAGCAACAAAAACAGACAATCAAATTGTGAATTGATTATACCAGATACAAACACAAACAAAACAGCAACACATACACGGATCTGAGTGTCTACTAACATGATACTAACACAAACAAACACCATAAAAAATTTGGATTTTTGAGAAATATCTTTCATGTGGTAGCACATATGTGATCGGACAAATCTCTATCTCTACACCTAAAAAGAAGCAAATGTCGCAGTTTCGCGTCCGTCGTAGGTCCTCCCGACGTCCGGTTTTCGTCCGCCCGCCCCGAGCGCCCCTTATCTCTACGTTTCGCGCCGACAGGTGGGCCCTACGGTCCCCGCGTTTTCTCCTTCCCATCCCTCGCCCTCTCCTCTGATCCCGCCGCCCCCTGACCGCAACGCCGCCCCGTCGCACCTCCACATGCGACGCCACTGCCGTCCCGTTCACCCTACGCGGCGCCAGCCTCCCGCATCTCGCCCTGCGCCCGCCCATGGACCGCCTCGCCGACGGTGGCCACCTCGCCGCGGCGTCCATCTTCGACCCAGCAGACCAGAGCGCCGCCACCGCGTCATGCGCGCCGTCAAGGGCGCGGACGCCACCATCCGCAGCCAGGTAACCCGCTCTTCCCTCTCTTCCTCTCTCATCCCAACATTCAGTTGATTCTCGGTAGCCTCTTGGAGGTAGACCCACACGATTCATGACGAGGCGGACTCGATCCGGCATCCTCCGGCGTGGATCTGGTGAGCAGCGGGGTTGCGGCGGTGGCTAGCAGCCAGGGCGGCGCGGCTGCTGCCGGATCCCATCTGGGTCTGGTAGTCGATGGTCTGTCCCTCTGTCCCTCTGCGTCTCACGTGTGTGCTCGCGGCCGGTTGGGCTGACTTGATTCCGCTCCGCACGCAGACCATGTGTTCGACGGGGAGGCGACCAACGCGCAGGTGTACGGCGCGCTCGTCCGGTACGTCATCCGCGCGGCCGTCGACGGGTTCAACGGCACCATCTTCGCCTACGGCCAGACGAGCAGCGGCAAGACCTACACCATGAGTGGCTCCGACGCCGACCCCGGCATCATCCCGCTCGCCGTGCGTGACCTCTTCCACACAGCGTGTCAGGTGATTGATTAACTGCTCTCTACAGCGCGACGCCGTTGGCGCTTTTGGTTAGATACAGTTGCTCCAATTAATCTTGCTGCGACTGATTGACTGGGATTCGATTTTGGAGCAGGCTGTGGACCATGAGTTCCTTTTCAGGGTCTCCTACATGGAGCTCTATAATGAAGACATAAACGATCTCCTGATGCTGGGGAGCCAGAAGCTGCCGATCCATGATAACTTGGAGGTAAATGCAAGTGATGCTGATTCTCCCTCATTCACTACTGCATTTGTATCAATTTTCCTTTTTTTTTTCTGGTTATAGCGTGAAGCTTGTGCTTGTGGTCTGCGGGAGGACGTTGTGGAAAGCTCTAAACAGGCACTTGAGCTCCTCAAGCTTGGAGAAGGCACTGTTTCTGCATATGCTATGTTTTCATTAATAATTATTGTTTACCCACAGTATGATAAGATTATTTTCTCTTCTTTCCAGCAAATAGGCATTTTGGGGAGACCAACATGAATGCGCGAAGCAGTCGGTCCCATACTATTTTCAGAATGGTACGAAGTTCTGGATCCCATTGCAGCTTTTCCATGGCCATTTCGGACAGTTGGATTAAATCGTTCATATAATTGTTAATTTTGCTGTTGTTCTGATTTCAGATAATTGAAAGCAGGGCTAAGAACCAGATCGACTCTGGGGATGCTATCCGAGTGTCTATCCTGGTTTGTGATACTGACTCTAATGTTTTTGTTGTAAAACAAGATGATGTGGTAAGAAAAATAACTATGATGCTATACAATTAGAATTTGGTGGATTTAGCTGGGTCTGAAAGAAACTCCAAGACAGGAGCAGAAGGAGTGCGTTTAGAGGAGGTGAAACATATAAACGAGAGCTTGATGCATCTGGGAATTGTCATCAACAAGCTGAGTAAGAATGGAAAACAAATGTATGTATACCAGAGTATCCAATTAATTTCTCTCACATCCCTAATTCATAAGTTTATTTAAGCAACTAGGTTGTGCTAAGTCTGATGGCAATACAATTATAAGCAACTTTATTGATATCTTGTATCCTATTACTTCTTTATAATGTCTATCTTCCGTTAACAAGCCAACACCTCAACCATTTGTGTCATTGGTTCATGCATGAAACTCCATAAATACGTTATCCAAAGATACGTCAGCAAGAAATTATTCTAGCTTTATTCCAATCTTTCGAAAGCTTGCTTGAGTGATGGCAGTGTCTTGAGTTATTCACCATTGGGGAATTTTGAATCATCGTAGTGTTTCTCATGATTGAAAATGGTTTACTGCCTAATAAAAGAGAAAAAATGACATGCAAATGAATAAGATCCACAATGGTGCAATTTTGAGCACTTATGTAGCTAATTATATCCATGCAGAGGACACATTACTTATTGCAACAGCAAGTTGACACGCATTCTGGAATCTGCACTAGGAGGCAATGCAAAGACATCAATAGTCTGCACAGCTGCTCCTGAAGAGGTCAGTATACATACTTTCTACATTTTCACCATGTTGTAGTACCAGACTTTCCTATACTTATTTGTATTTTTTAATTCTGTGTTATGCTGAAAATAAACTCATAGACCCACATTGATCTATACTATAAGGAACTCTTCAATTTGCAAGTAGGGCAAAATGTGTCAGGAATTGTGCACAAGTTAATGAGGTATGTTTTAATGATTATATATTTGTGTAATACATCAATTTATTTCCATTTTAGTTTTGATAGAGGAAGAGTGGTATTTGTTCTTTGTTATAGATTATCTTTAATCCATTGGTTTGTTTGTTACACTTCTGTTAAATGTGAGAGTTTCAGTACAGATTGTTTATATGTATTTACCAAAAATGGTTTACTGCCTGAGTGATGGCAGTGTCTTGAGTTATTCACCATTGGGGAATTTTGAATCATTGTAGTGTTTCTCATGATTGAAAATGGTTTACTGCCTAATAAAAGAGAAAAAATGAAGGAACACGTGAATAAGATCCACAATGGTGCAATTTTGAGCACTTAATAACTCAATAAATTTCACTGAAATTTGTCACTCGTAGCAATGCACGGTCATGAACCTATATGTCACTAAATCATTCATCATATATTCTTAGTGTACTTGTGGAATTTAATGGCGATGGACAATATGACTTTATACATATAATGCTTATTGCGGTGCAAATCTATGCTTTTTTAATGTGAACTTATGGTGTTCTAATTTTTTGTTTCCTTCTACGGGCACGAACCTAAATTTATGGTGTTCTAATTTTTTATTTTCTTTCTGTAGCAATTTTTTTAAAATTATTGATGATTTATTTAGAGTGTTGGTTGAACTTTTTTAAATTACTGATGATTTGTTTGAGTCATATTATCCAACCCATTGAAATTATTATGTATTCGTTTGAATTATAAAATATACGTGTCTGTCACTCATATTTGGTAATCTAAATAAGCATGATTTTTTGGGTGCGTCAATTTTATCGCTTCTACAATTTTGTTTCCTTTCCGTAGCAACGCACGGGCACGAACCTAGTGACTATATATATATAACATCGGAATTCGCCAATTTGACCACATGTACCTATGGGAAAAATGAAGGACAGCTCATGCAGGGGTGGCCAACAAACGGAGCCTCCACGTTCGCTCTCAAGACCTAGAAATTTTCACGTTAATTGGAGAAAATAAGAAAAATTAAAATTACCCACCACTGCCATTACGTAAAATTTAACCAAAAATACCCTCTTAACTATTTAAAAATTATCACCACTGCCATTACACAAAAAATAGCCTAAAACATCCATATATATTTTTAAAAATCATCCACCAATGTCATTAGAAAATTTACGTTCACTCTTAAGACATAGAAATTCCCACATTAATCGAAGGAAAAAAATTACAACTGTTGTTGCGTACAAATTAGCCTAAAATATCCCTATATCTTTATCCTTTTGACAATCATCCACCAATGTCATTACATAAAAATTAACCTAAAATACCCCAATAATATTTAAAATAAAAAAATAAAATAAAATATTTGCTTAGGTTAAGAAATAATTAACCAAAATACTCATGCTTTAGTCCAGCCATTAATTATCCCATCATTGTCACTATACAAACATAAATATAAAATTCTTTTTAGCTGATAAAATTGTCAATTTATACCATTAACTAAAAATAACTCCAATCAAAGTATTTTGTCAAAACAAAAATAAACAAAGATGTACATATAGAGTATACCTATAAGAGATTGAGCAACAAGATAATAGTAGTCTTAACAAAAAAAAAATTTATGACAATGTCTGAATTATTTTGTCAACAATTTGGCTTAATATGTAACAAGACACCACAAAAAAAAAGTTTAAGAAAAACAAAAAGGATGCATATATATATATATATATATATATATAAATAAGGGAAAATCCATTCTACACGCGCGCGTGTAGCTACTCCTCCGTTGATTTTCCGTCGGTACGAAAATATCACGGGTCCGGTGCTTCAGGAGGATCCGATACAGTTTTATTTTTAAAGATAGCCCGTTCCCGATCCACTTTCCTCGGGCAGGCCTCGTCCGTTATACACAACCAGCCAGTGCTTTCGGCGGCGGCGCATACGATCGACCTGCTGCTCGTAGAAATCCAACAGGTGTCTTGAGTCCGGCGAGTTCAGGGCGGAGGGCCACAACTTGAGGATCGGCAAGCTGGTACCTTTCAACACGGCGCGCGAGGAAGAAGCCAGCTTCATGTCGATGTTCCTCGCGGGTGCTGCCGCCGCCGCAGCCCGTGGCGGAAACGTCGTCATCCAGGCCGAGTACCATCAAGTTTGCACTGGTCGGAAACGCCGCATTCGAGTTCCCTGTTTTGACCGATTTGTTTATCCCTAACTTTATTCAGATACGTACGTAGTTTTTATTCCCATTGGAAATTTTCTAATGATCTTATTTTATATTTTTATGTGTAGCGGCTCATGCTGCGGTGGTTGTTTCCTCTAGCAAATTTCAATGCGCAACCACTTCAACTTTCCGGAATTATTATTTGAAGAAACGGACGGAGGCTTCTCCAGATTATAGTATCACTTTGATACTATTTTTTGGCAATTGATATTTTCTCGGGTTGTGTATCACTTGATATTTTTTTTTGAGCAGGTGTATCACTTCATACTTTTTTTTTTGAGCAGGTGTATCACTTGATACTTATTCTAGATTAGTATAGAATCATGCTGTACATTTTTTTTTATTGAAGTATCACTTGATACTCTCTTTAGACGTATGTATTCACACTCCCCTTAAGATGTGTATGTGCGTTACTCATTTGTTATTGATCTCATACTATCTGGAACCGTGTGTATGTATATATGTAGGTATGTACGCATATACTCTCCATTATTAGCTAGAGATGTACTCAAAATAAATGTCGTTTTAGTTTTCATAGATTCACCCATTTTGATATGAATTTGGACATAAACAAGTGTACCTAAGAAAGCTAAAATGTTATTTATTTTGGGATGGAGGGAGTATGTTGTATTATGCATACTCTCTTTCAGAGAGAGGTATGTGCTCATACTCATTCGATGCATGTACCTCATGCACGTTGGTAGGTACTGGTAAGTGTGTACTCATACTCATTTATGTGGTTATACTGCTAAGTGTAGGTAGGTAATATGCATATGTATTCATAAACTCATACACTCGGTATATTAGCATCCAATTTCATGCACAAAAGAAATCGAATAGAGCCATAGCTAACAAACAGCTTCATTTATTAATCTCGCTTGAGCCTCTTCCTGCATACCACCACGTGATCAAGCTTCTCACGAAAGCGACAATGACCCACGGACAAAATATACAGCGGCGGCAACACACATGGACGAAAAATGCGCATCGGCGGCAAACAGTCACCAGTGAACGAACCACCAGGCCTGTCATGCGCGCCAGCATATGCGCTCGTTCTGTTGCTTTTTTTCCGGTCCAGCGCCGTGCATCCCTTTACGCGGGTACGTCTCGAACCCGTTAGCGCTGACGGAAGGTTACGAAGGCACGAGAGTAACTACACGCGCGTGTAGAAAAAACTCGTCCTATAAATAATATATATATATAAATTATATATATATATTTAAATTCCATATACTAGCTGTGCAAATGCGTGGGTCATCTCTCTAGTTCTTAGTAAATAAGGAGCCGTTACATTAACTAAGACCCCGGTTGACACGACTCAGAGGTGCTTTGGGTTCTTCACTGTTCATGTACTATAGCGTGAAGCCGGTGAAGCCAGAAAATAGACTAACAGTTAGTATTAAATATGCACCGCGTGCTCATAACGACCCTTTAGGTTTAGTTGACATTCAATCGAAGTTTCGAACTGATAAAAAATATATATCAGTAGGGAGACGGTTGGCCAAATAGACGAGCTGACCAACTGAAGCAAGCTTTTGCTGGTAGTTCATAGGATAAATAGAAGTTTTTCTGTACGCACGCGGCACGCAAGTTGTCTATCTTCCTAGTCACTAGATCAGCTTTGCCATGTGTGCATACAGTACAAAATAGCTTATCTCCTAAGGATTTTGGATCGACTCGTTAATCCGAAACTCATGCTTTATCCAGCTTTATGGATGTTTGCTAGATAGTCAGCTCATCTGCGCTTGTTGCTTCATTTGTTTGTTCTCGGAAAAAGTGGGGAAACAGATAACATTAATAATCAAGTAATCAGTGTTCATAAAAATCCAATGATCATAACAATAGGTCAACTATTTTTTTAATAACTTAGCAACAAAAACAGACAATCAAATTGTGAATTGATTATACCAGATACAAACACAAACAAAACAGCAACACATACACGGATCTGAGTGTCTACTAACATGATACTAACACAAACAAACACCATAAAAAATTTGGATTTTTGAGAAATATCTTTCATGTGGTAGCACATATGTGATCGGACAAATGACTATATATATATATATATATATAACATCGGAATTCGCCAATTTGACCACATGCACCTATGGGAAAATTGAAGGACAGCCCAAGCAGGGGTGCAGGCACAACAAGCAGGGCGCCATGCATGTCGTCGTTGACTTTCACAAGGGAACGAGACAGGAACATGAAGGCTTTAACCTGATCAGGTGCTTTCCCAGTAACAGTCACTGCAACGCTCCATGCATCACACTTGTCGGTGTCCACGTTTAGTTTAGTTTTTTTTTAAAATAAGAGCAGGAGCACTGCTATGTCATTTAAGAAGAAGGAGAAGTTCAAGTCTTACAATGGCGATATTACATAAAAAGGATTCACTCGGAACCTCGATTAAGCTAGGAAGATACATTAAAAGAAACTATGGGATCACTGGTTGGCCGCAGGCCTGCTGTCGAATGGCCATCTCCTCCTTGATCAAGGCAGCCAGTTGCGACGGTCTTGCACACTTTCCCTCAAAAACTCTTCGATTTCTTTCCTTCCATATGTTCCAGGCAATGTAAATGAGTACCCCAGCTTTCAATCTTCGCTGACACTTGGGCAAGCCCTGCAGCTCCATTGCCCACCACTGCTCAAGGTCCAGATTTTCCGCCGGCAGTCCCACCAAACCATCTGTCCAATTTCTCATGAGGTACCAGACTTCCTTTGCATACACACAGTGTAGACACAGATGCGCTGCCGTCTCTACTTCTTGACTGCACAGAGAGCAAACAACAGGGTTGCACGGCCACTGTCTTGCTATTAGCTTGTCCGCAGTGAGAAGCTTGCTTTGGACTAAGAGCCATGCAAAGAATTTGTGCTTGCCCTCAGAGTGTGATTTCCAAATGTCATCAGGATTGGTTGTTGTGTAGGAACCCATGAACTGAGCCAGATATGCCGATTTTGCCGTGTAGTCCCCATTCCCTGTCCACCTCCAAGTAATAGTATCCTCATCATCAGTGAGTCTGGACTGCACGACCAAACCCTATAGTAACACAAATTCGACCATTTCCTGAACCGTTGTCATTCTCCATAGGCCTCTTGTCCAATTGTGATTTGGTAGATCATCCTGTACAGTCCTGTGCTTACGCCAAGCAAGCTTGTATAGCTGGGGCGCTATGTCGATCGGCGCCCTACCTTCAAGTCAAGAGGAATGCCAGAACTTGGCTTTAGCCCCATTGCCCACTATGACCACTGTAGATGTTCTGAAAAGTTGACGATCCGCAGCCGTGACTGGAGGATCAGTACCGACCCAGGGCCGATCCGGTTCCTTCCATTCATACCAAAGCCAGCGCAAACGCAACGCTCTGCTGAAGAAATCGAGATCCAGAATGCCTAGGCCACCAAGCTTCCTGGGTCTCTTACATTTGCTCCAATTAACCAAGCAGTGCCCCCCATTGACCACATCAGTTCCTTTCCATAGAAATCCCCTCCTTATCTTGTCCATTTTTTTGATTGTCCATTTCTTGAGTGCAAAAACGGTCAGGTAGTACACTGGTATAGATGACAACACTTAGTTTAGTTTTAGGTCAAACTTTTCGAAGTATTACAGCAGCAGGACTTACTATGGCAAGATGACCACAAGGAACCGTTCGGAGGAGGCCTTGGTGATAAAAGAGGTGATGCGGCAACATCCGACTGCTTTTCTGTCCGCTTCTTTTTGTCGTTAGAGGCCTTTGCCGTTTGCCCCGGTTGATCGGGTGTCCTTTTGTTTTACTTTGTGTGCTTTAATTTCCTGTCTTTGTTTGGTCGAGGTTTGTTGCTGATGGGCGTTGGCCCCCCGCCCTGGTGGTGTGCGTTGCACATTTCTTTTTCTTTTTTCAGTCTGTTTGATAGATTTGGGCAAAAGCATTTTTTGTGAACCTGACGCAGTGGTAGAGGTTAATTACCTGTGGTCCGGATGGCCTGCGTTCGAACTAGCGATCACCAGCATTTACTTCTGTCGTTCCAACTGCTTTTTTAGAAGGCCAGCTAGAGCTTTTAACGATACTCCCTCGATAGACGTAGTTTGATCAGAGAAAAGTCAAATTTTACAAACTTTGACCAATAATTAGTTAAATTTTATGTAAATTTAGTTTATTAAATTTATATCAATATATTTGTATACGATGAGGTTTAAATTGAGATGATATTGAGGGCCTGTTTAGTTCGGTGAGAAAGTTTGCGAAATTTACTGTAACAATTTTAAATCGAAGATTAGGAAGACTAAACATGATCTAATTATAAAACTAAATACACAGATGGACGGGAAATCGCGAGACAAATCTATTAAGCCTAATTAATCCATCATTAGAGATTGTTTACTGTAGCACGACGTTATCTAATCATGCCCTAATTAGGCTCATCAGATTCGTCTCGCAAAGTTAGGGTTATGGAATAGGTTTTGTCATTAATCTATGTTTAATACCCTTAATTAGTGTCCTAACATTTGATGTGACAAGTTTGCAAACTTAGTTTGCGAACTAAACAGGGCCTGAGTCTTTCGTAATTGACATTATACATTAAGAGTAATCAAGAGACAAAATTTACTTCGGATGAACTTTTTCTAATCAAAGTAAGTCTATCATTTCTAGAAGAGGGTGTTGAAAGCTCCCATACAACGAAAAAGCAGTACGACGTACCGGGTGCGGGTAGATCCAAGCTTGCAGCCTTATCATCATTGATTTGGTAAATTCTGATCAATGACATGAGAAGAGAGATCAAGAGTATCATTGCTGCAGCTTAATGTACACCCTGTACGCGAGGCATCTCAATGGCTTTAACCAAAGACACATGACAATGCATCCTTTGTCCTTTCTTGTGTGGGGGTTTTGGAATCCCTATGCTCTGCTATTACAATAACGCATGATTCATCCCATGAGCGCTTCATTTTTTGTAGTAACCTTAGTCCCCAACCACATCCACCTGCGCACAGCGCCAACCTCGTTGATCCCCAAGCTAGAGAAACACCACTGAGCACGAGCGACACGCCCCTCTCCATCAATGGAGCAGGGATCCCAACAAAGCGGAGTGGTCAACATGACGAGGGCGATGGAGGCTTTGTCCCCGATGCTGAACAACCCAAGGATGACGATCAAGAAGGTCGAGATTCTGGTGGCAGTGACCACTGCGCTGCTGTTCCTGCAGCTCATCCTGGGCTCCTGCAAGAGGTGCCACCGGTGGTGCCACCGGTGGCAAAACGCCCTCGTCAGTCTGGGCCTATCGGCCTGCAACTCACTGCTCTTCCCTCTGGTCTTCTACACCTTGAGTGTGATGCAGGACTCCCCAATCAAGAATGCGATGTACCCTGTGTGGGGTGTGTCGCTGCTCATGGCTGCGGGAGGCACCATCACTGTCAAGCAGTACCATTTCGACAAACCCGATAGCAAGACGTACCTGCATTTCGTCGCGGCTGACATCCCTCGGTATGCCTTTTATTTTGTCATGCTCAGTCTGCTAGTGAGCACAGATAGATTCAAGGATGCCTGGGGCTTTCGGACACGCCCCAGCGGGCATAAAAGTCATCCAAGTTCCAGTTGCACAGGTGCTCTTCTTCTGGTCCTATATGCCACAAAGGCTTTTGATTTGATTCTGAGCCTAGACCTATACTTTAGGGACATGATAGTTGCAAAGTGGACGAAGGATCATGCAAATGATCATCCGGTTGACACTGATCCAAAAACCATGAAGGGATACAATTACCTAATCACCTATCCTTCTTTTTTCATCATAGCAATCTCAAAACTCCTTGAGGGAGAAGTGAATAATTGTCTCAGTGTCAAAACTGTTGACCAGATATGGGGTTCTTGTGGAGACTCGGCCATGGAGTAACATTGAAAGATGTTTCCCTGTCCTTTGCCTTGTTTCAGCTCTTGATGCGACGGTATTATGGGTTTTTCTGTGCAGAAGCCAAACTTAAGAAAACCCAGGATTTGGTCTTCAAAGGATTGCTGCTGCTAGAAGAAAGTGGTTACACAAGAGTATTCAGGATTATTGAGACAGAGTTGCAGTTCTGCTATGATTATCTCAACACAAAATACCGAAGTATTTGGTGCCATGGGGTAATTCACTTTCCACTGTTTCTCACCAGGATAATCCTCATTTTTGTGGTTCTAGTGTATGCTATTAGAGATTCGCTGATTCTTGAGACATCTGATGCTATCATACAAGTGGAGACTACAAGAGGTGATAAAATCATTACTGTACTAGTTCTTGGAACGGCCCTCGTTATAGAACTATGGCAGGTAGTGATTTATCTGGCATCAGATTGGTTCAAGGTATCACTTGCCTGTATGTATGTCAAAGGAAAACCCAATGCATTTTGTGAAAAATTATTGGTTTTTTCAGCGGAAGTACTAATCTTGCGGGGCGGAGAAACACGATTGACCAATGGTCAGTTATTTCAGACAGTGAAAGAGGATTCCTTTGGAACATAATAAAGAAAGGAGACCCTGTAAAAGTTCCTGATACAGTGAACACAGCTATTGCCAGGTCGCTCATATCAACATCTGATAAACTAACCAATGGAGGAAGCTCACTAAATCGGAACGGGATGTTTGAGCGCTATTCTTGGACACTGAAGGATCACCATCAGGTAGAGATCATGTTGATTTGGCATATCGCAACTGATTACTGCGATCATGCTCTGCCTGATGGCCAGACGAGTGGGACCAATCGAGATGACCGAAAAGTTGCAGTTACTTTGTCCAGATACTGCACGTACCTGATCCGATTTGTCGGAGAACTGCTTCCATACCACCCAGCGGATACAAAGGAGTTCATCACCAAGGTGGTGACAGAAGTAGAAGAAGCAGTAAAAGAGAAAAGAAAAGAAATCCTGGCATCCTCTTCGCCTTCTGAAAGGTACAGGAAAATAATGGAGTGTTTAGAAGGAACAGGAGGAGAGGAAGATGATCCGAAGATCTTCAAGAAAGGCCTAAAGCTCGGTAAGCAGCTGGAGTGCATGACAGATCCAGATGGAGTGCAGCGTTGGAAGGTGATGGCAGATTTCTGGGCAGAGACGATCATCTACGTTGCCCCCTCGCACGCCACTGCCAAGGAGCACCTGGCACGTCTTAAGGACGGCGGGGAGTTTCTGACCATCATCTGGGCTCTGCTTTCTCATGCCGGAATCCTAAACCTTGACAGGGACAAAGATCAAGGGGCAACGCCCGCTCAACCTACTCGAGAAACTGTGTGATTCAAGTCAACAGAACCTGCGTCGCCACCCATTTGCCACAGATTTGTGTGTTTGTGATTTCCCATCAGCTTTTTTTACGAATGTCTGTGTTTTGCCTTAGGCTCATTCGAGTGATAGCAATGGTTATTGCCTGATATTTGTGTTTGTAACTTTGCGGGATTCCCCCCCTTTTTTCCATGCCAATAAAAGAGTCCCCTATTCTGATATCTTGTAATCGCTGAGTAAGTATATATGACATGAATGATTTTATTTTGCAATTTTGACCTCCATGTTTAATCATTGGTATCATCAGTCAGGCTGTTAAAATTTCGCCCTATGCTAGCCTATCTCTTGTGGCTACTGTCTGGTAGAACCAAGCGTAAGTATGCCTACTACTCACCTTGTTGGATGGAACAATTGAAAACATTTCTCACCCGTTTCAGATCTAGGGCGTGTTTAGTTTCGCAAAGTTTACAAAAAGTTTTCACCTTGAGAACCATGTCAGTTCATTTCTTCTCTCTGTGCACGCGGCCCAATACATAAACTTTTCACCACTTTTCACCAATTCACCGGATTTAAACACCCCCCTATTATATCTCTCACATTGGACCTCACCTTAGACCGAGAGAAGTAGGAGAGGATACAAATCCATAGAATCAGAGTTACAAAATAATTCGAACAAAAAACTACTCCCTCCGTTTCAAATTACAATTTATTTTGATTTTTCTAGATTTATTACTTGTGCTATGCATCTGGACAGAGTGTATATCTAAATACATAGAGAAACAATGAATCTTGAAAAATAAAAACGAATTTTAATGTGGAACAAAAAGAGTACTGTTTTTTCCGGAATCGGCGCGTTGCGGTGGACAACGGTAGGAACGCCCCGGTGAATTCACCAGGCCTAGATCCGACGTCAGAAACCTGACAGAAATTGAATGGGAACTCCCTGGTCACCGGAAACAATGGGGAAAGGACTCGAGAAGAAACGCCACAGGTGAAACGGAACTTCACCGGCCAGTAGGGAGTAGTGACCGGCGTCTGCACTGCACCTGACTCAAGAAAGAACTTTTCCAGCCACTGCATTGAAACATCCTCCCTGCCATCCGAGAGCCAACACGGACTCTGCCTCGAGGGGGAAAAACCAAACGACAAGCAAGCGCAGCTTCCTGGCTGTCGGAGAATTAAATTCCATTGTATTTGAAGTGTGGAACAACACGACCATATATAAGCGACACTTTGGGAAGCACAGCATCGAAGAGCTACATGCAAAATTACATCCGTAAAAACTCCGTCAGTTTGACTCCTAACACCCGCAAACTGTTTCCCTTTTTTTTTTCTGCAAGCATACGCATACAACTCAAGGAACCCAGGTGATACATTGAACATCCTGGAAAAAAATCAACCGCGACATTCAATTATGAGATCCAATGGTACAATTCGATCAGGAAAACATCTGCATTTGGTTTTAGTCCAGTCCAGATCGCAACAACACTGGGCAAGACACATGACTTACTCTCAGCTTTCCCAATCCCCCAACGTGAAAAAGTATGGAGAGCATCAGTTTTGCCTAACTTATCGCCTACCAAACATAGCAAAGGAGAATTCAGTTGACCACACAGAAAATGAACCCAACTTATGCTGAGGCCCCGGCAGAATTGTCAGGCTTGTCTGTGTCCATTTGATCCCCGGAAGCCTCCTCAGCCTCACCTGCAGGCTCACCAGCTGAGCCTGCATCGTTTTGTTGCTGCTCTGGCGTTTGAGGCTCCGGTGCTTGGGTTTCAGGCTGTGGCGGAGGAGTCTGTGGCGGAGGTGTCTGTGGCTTCGGTGCAGGCTTAGGTTTTGTCATGATCGGTTTGCAGAACCTGTAAAACAAGGGTTCAGAATCAATTCCAAATCACGCTGTCATACTCAGATTGACGTCGGAGCTATCTTTGACAACGAACCTGTCAAGAGTTTCAGCTTTCTTCCTCAGATCCGATACAAGAAGCACAGGGTTAGCATGCTTTGGTAGAGCATCCTGCTGCTGCTTTCTCTCACTTAGCCAGTTTTCTGCCTCAGAGCACTCATTGATGACCTATGCGCAACAAAAAAGATTAGCAACCAAACACTGGCTCTTACCACTGACCGATTACACAATGCAACGACTGTAACAAGGCATAACATCAAGGAATTTATGAGAAGGCACATCGACATACCTTTTGTTTCTCTGACATGTCAATGTGCTCAAACTTTTGATCACTAGACAAAGCAGCTTCTCTGAAACTGCGGATGCAGTATACCAATTGCTCAACAGCAAAACCTCTTTCCGTCCACTCTTTGTACCGTGCCTCAATAGGATCACCAATCTGCAATTGAAGGAATCTTTGAGTTGATAAAATCCACAAAGAAGAGAAAACCATATCAGTAGGCAAGGAGTGTTCACTGAATTACCTTTTTAAGTTCTTCAAGTTTAGCAATGTACACTCCCTTTGTTTCATCCTCACCATCTTCATATAGCCAATCTTCAACCTCCTGAAGCGTAGCAATCAGCTTTTCCTTCTCCTCTGGCGTAACAAAATCATTGTACTTGTCGTAGAGCTAAATACAGGGAAAAAACACAATCAGATACTGCTCAAGACCACACGAAGACCATCAAGGAGTTCATCTCAATATATCTCATTACACCTTGTTGCGCATGTCATAAACATAAGCCTCTACAGCATTCTTCTTTTCCTTGGTTTCTTCCATGACTCTGTCCTGAAGAGCCATCTCATACTCTTTCTCTACAGCCTTTTCCAGTTCAGAAGCAGGCAATGCCCCATAAACCAACTCATGGACTGGAACAGCAGTTTTCTTAACTTTCTTTTTCGATGGCTCAGCCTAGAATAAAAGAGACAAGAAATTGTTAGTCGTACGGGCAGTTCTAACACACACAGTTAACCCATGTAATTTAGTCTTTTGCTATGACATCATAATACACGACAAGCAAAAAATTCTGAACCAACAGCAAGGACCCAATTATGGAAATTCATTCATAACAATCTACTCCATCTGTTACAAATTGTAAATCGTTCTGGCTTTTCTAGATATACATAGCTTTTGCTATGCACCTAGGTATACATTATGCCAAAGCCAGGACGACTTACAAATTGAAACGGAGGGAGTAATAAATAAATTTACTGGTATGCTGCAAACTAAATTCATATATGTACTGATCCGAAGGCCAAAGGTTGTAAGCAGCATAACATACCTTTGAATCAGTTTCCATTGGAACAGATTTGTCCTCAGGATCTTGTGCTCCATTTTCAGCCGCAGAAGCAGCCTCCGTGGTATCAGCACTTTTAGGCTCCTGCATATTCACATCAGTTCCAGAAGAAGGATCACTTGGCACATCATCTGTGTCCATCTTCATAGCCTCCTTCGGAGCTTCATTCACAGACGAGACTGGAACTTCTACATCCTCCTCCTCCAGCATCTGCATGCAAAAGTAGCATACAGCAAATGTTAGAAAAATCACTAACTGCAATGGCACTATTCCAAAGGAAACTGTACAAGTAACTGATCTTGTAACTTACCACTGCTGAATCAACTGTGACAATCCCATGGATGTTGAGACGCACTTTAACTTTCAGCTTTGCCTTCTCACCTTTGGAGGGTTGGAAAGGGCCAATCTGCATAAGAGTTTAGCCCATCATAGAAGGTCAGCGACTAATGAATACTCAGAACACCATACTCGAAGTAAATAGCACCAGAAAAAAAAACACATTAAATAACAAAAATACTCTGTAAGGCATTGCTTACTGTGTAAGTGCTTATTTTTTCTGGAATTTGCAAGTCGCCCGTGTCAATATACAAAACATCAACTTCAAATGTACTTGATCTATAGAATGTTAGAGCTTTAGTGCTAGGAATTGCATTCCCCTTCGGGAACACAACCGTTTGTTGGGGTGCACTGTTCTGGGAGTCTGGCTTCCATGACAATGCAATTGAGAAAGGAAACCCGTCATTAACCTGCAAAATATCAATCCAGCATCATAAAGATACAATAAATAAAAGTGAACATCAATATAACACCATGTTCTTGTATGAAAAATCAACTACAAGTGTTAAACAAGAAGCTAACTAAGAACACGAGACAGATGGCCAGGAAAAATGTGATAATTTCGAAAGGAAACACCAAAACTAATGCACAGGACTATAACAGTAATGCGTATGAGGAAAATGAAATGATCCTAAGTCACCTATTATCCAGCAACAATTAATTGAGCATTTTGTCCATGGAAGTCTTAAAGGTTATTTCCAGACAATCTGTAATTTAAGAATGTTCAACCAAACAGATCACTGATCAATGAAGATAATTTTATTTGCTAGATACTACAAAAAACGGATGACATGAAAAATACTGTCTTCAGAATCCAAAATAGATGCCTTACTGACTGCATCATAAGCAGGATTTTTCAGATTAAACAACATAATGTATGAGCTTTAATTGTAGGAAATAGAATAGAGAAAAAATATAGAAGGAAAAAGAAAGGTGTTGACTGTCCAACTTCTTACACAAGAGGTAAGACCTATTCAGTTTGAACTAGCAATTCCAGTGACACAAATCTTTCCAACTTGTGCAGTGCCCATTACAATCAATAAAACATACATGGCAGTTATATGACATACTATTATTTTATTACCACTACAATCCAACAAATGTGCAAAAAAAGCTTACAAGAGTTAATACCTGGAACTCCCGCACTTTGAAAGTGGGGCTGAGAATAGCACACTGAAGAGCACATCCTCGCGCAACACACTCACTGGCATTCATGGTCCTCCTTGGCTCCTTCCCAAAAAATTCTGTGATTATCTTGATTATGGCTGGAACACGGGAACCAGATCCAACAACCTCAACAAAGTGCACGTTTTCTGTCGTCAAGCCAGCTTCAGCCAGTGCCTTCTCCAATGGCCCCTTCACACGTTCCAGCACAGGGGTACTGATCTGTTCGAACTCATCCCTCTTAATAAAGCCACGCACATCCTTCTCATCCATCAAACACTCGATGTTCAATGGAGCCTCTGGGTTGGCACTGAGCACCTTCTTCAGCTTCTCACACGCTACTCGCAACCTGAGGCATGCCCGGGCATTCTGGTACACATCAATCTTGTACTCCTCTTTGAACTTCGCTGCAAAGTGCTTAAAGAGAGCCTCATCAAAGTCCCTCCCACCAAGAGAACGGTCATATGCATGGGACAACATCTTGAGCTGTCCCTTCTTGTAACCAACAATGGTGACTTGCATGCTAGCATGACCGACATCAACAAATGCAACGTTGAGCTGGTCATGCTCTGGGAGATCAGTCTTATAAATACCATAAGCCAATGCCGTGGCAGTTGTCTCATGGAATAGCCGCAAAGGCCGAAGCCCTGCAATAGTGGCGGCATCAAGGACAGCCCTGCGCTGCAAGTCAGTGAAGTAGACAGGGATACCGATGCAGCAGTCAACAACAGCGGCCTTCAGGTTTCCCTCAGCAATGCCCTTCAGGTTGGACAGCACCATGGCAAGTAGCTGGGTGGGAGTGAAAGTCCTCTCCTCACCAATAAACCGCACATGCACCAGGGGAAATCCGTCTGGGCCCTCTGTGACACGGAAGGGGAAGGTGGCCAGATCACTCTGCAGCTCGGGGTCAGAGAACTTTCGGCCCAGTAGTCTCTTGATCTGCGATATGGAGTTCTTGGGGTTCATGGTGGAGGACGCAGCGCCAGCAGTGCCGATGAACCGCTGCTTGTCCCCGAAGCAGACGATGGCCGGGGTCTCCCGCTTGGACTCCTCGTTGAGGACCACATCGATGCCACGCTGCCGCGCGACAGCAACGATGCAGCTCTCGTTCCCAAGGTCAAACCCCACCACGCTCATCTTCGATTCGCCCTCAGCAACCAGCCACTACAGGATTAGATCTAGATCACAATCGAAACCTGAAAACAGCAGCAAGATCTGCGGGTTAGGTGCGCCAGCGAAACCACAATAGTATCCCACATTCAAACCCCTCGCTCCACAACCTTAACAACAACAGAAGAAAACCCAAAAATAATCGATTCCACCGAGAAGCGCCACAAACCCGATCTAAACCCCCACCAAAAGCCCCACCCTCCGCAAAATCGCGAAGTCCTAAAAAAACACACGGGAAAACCTATCACGTAATCCGCAGCGCAAAATCGAGCGGACAAACCAGTTCGATGCCCAAAGAGCAGGTGTCGATCGATTACGAATAGATCAACCGGCATCCAACCGCTGGGTGGGGGGGAGGCGTAGGGGATCGGATCGTACCTGCGGCGGAGCAGGGCCCAGGCCGTCGGAGGCCTCCGGAAGCTCGGTTCTAGCAGCGGCGCCTCGGCTTCTTCTCGCTTTCGTCGTCGACTCGTCGCCGCCTCCACAGAGCGCCTTCGCGAGACGGGAGGCAGCGGGGAGGCGACGATATATCGGGCTGGGCGGGCCGCGGGATACTTAGGTCTGACGTGTGGGCCCTAGGCTCGCTGCGGCGTAACGGAATGTTCTAGGAGCTTCCGGACTCCTGCGCACGAACGTGTTCCGTCGAATTAATCATTTTGATTTTGTGAAAAAAGTGTGCTTTAGAGCATTCTTTATGATCTCTTTGGCATACAAGTTTGTTGGCAGATCGCTTACAAAGATCTCAATCGTAATAAAAGAAATAAGAAAGACATTTCACAAGTTTAACTAAAGAATACGATAATACTCCTTCAAAATAAATGTTGTTTTTGCTTTTCTAGATACATAGTTTTTACTATAAATCTAGTCTAGAAATAGATTGTTTCTAGATACTGGTAAAAACTACAACGTACTCCGTATCTAGGAAAATCAAAACGACATTTATTTTCAGATAGAAGGAGTGTCTATTATAAAATGTCTTTCTTATGAATTACTTTATTGGTGTGTTAGATGTTTTAGACACATTATCCGGGAGTTTTTGTTTTCATTAAATAGGGTGACATGTCAACATTTTTATGATGTGGCAATGAATAAATGAAAAAAAAAGAGATGGAAGGTTTTCATCTAGATGCAACCACGTGTGCATTATTTTTAACACACTTTTGTGTCTTGCATATATTTTATATAGAACACGAAACATGAAAGCAATGCAGTGTGTGAGATGTTTCATTCATCAATTAAATATTCTTTAAATGAAATCTTCGACTAGGAATAGCCTTGGTAGTTATGAAAAATGACAATCTTGTCCCTAATTATTCTGCAGTTGCGATTAAAATTTGTGCCGTTAATAAATTCACGTGCACGGGAACAGGAAAATTGCATCAACTTATTTATCATTTGATTGGCTCACACACTTCTTTTTTATTATTTCTTTTTCATTGGTGTGGGTCAATATTTTAAATAGCCGTGTTTGGAAGGAGCAGCGCTACTCTTTTAGTGCTAAGCTACAGAATCCGCTAATAGCCGAATTTAACCTGCTAAATCAGCTAAATTAGAGTCTTTAGCCCCGCTAAATCACCTAAATCAAGCCATTCGCTTGGTCAGGTCGAAATTAACCTAGGTCACGTAAGATCCAAAACTAGCATATATACAAAATCTTTTATGTAACAAATGCGTAAAAATCTTTTGGATTCGTGACTTGTGTCTTTTTTAATTTGATGTACTAAATATCTAAAATTCTAAACATATTTTGTAAAACTGCTAAATAGGTTAGCTACAACTATAGCCCACTATACTATAGCCTTTTGTAGTTTTGTTAGCCTCTAGAAAACCAAATGCTAAAGGTCTTAACCCGCTATTTAAAATCTTGGTATAGGTGCTGTTTTAATTAGTTGAGTCTCACCATAAGCTAAAGTTATATTTTTGTGTGGAACAAAATTTGAATGCTAAAATAACTAACTTTTCGAACAGACGGAGTAGACTACATCGGTAGACTACACTTTAGTATCTCAGAATTTTTTTTTTCTTTTGGCGAAAGTAGTATCTCAGTTGTTGTTCACAACTTTTTTTTTAACAAAAACAAACTACCGTTTTCTTTTTTTTAGGGGAAAAAATGTACGTTGTCCTTTCAAATGCTGGACGAAATGTTGAACATTAATCCTGATTTAAATCAACTCTCCGTTGAATAAATTGAACAAAGCAGAGATCTCTTCGTAACGTCTTTGCAAGAAACTTTTGAGCGCGAGCACCACAGCTCGTCCAGGACTCGGGTTGGTGACCCTGCAGTTGTTCCTGATCTCAAGGCGCGCGCCCACTGGCGGGCGCAGGCTGCTGAGCCTTTCCATGGCCTCGCCGAAGTCCTCGCTCCACTTGGCCGCGTCGTCCCTGTACGCGACCAGGCGAGCCAAGGTGTCCTCGTCCTGGGTGAGCTCCCAGTCCGACTTGAGCAGCACCATGTTCTGCAGATTGGCCGTGTAGTAGCTGTTGTCCAGGGCGCCCGCCGCCGCCGCGTCCACCCCGACGCCGCTGTAGCTGGACGCGGCCCGGAACGCCAGGTCATCGTCTCCGTCTCCGTCTCCGTCGTCGTGTCGTTCGTCATCTGCAGCTGCTTCTTCCGTCGTGCGACGAGGGCTAGCTGGTACGTGCCGTTGATCTGGTAGGCGGCCGCGACGGACGGGCGGAGGCGGTCGGCGAAGGAGGGCCCGTGGCAGACGCCGACCGCGTGCGCGCCGGAGAGCGCGGCGAGGTCGCCCTTGCCGAAGCCCCGGGCCGCGAAGCTCTCCTCCAGCTCGGCGAAGCTGGAGTCGGGCCCCGGGAGCGCGGCGTCGGCGGCGCTGGCGGACGACGCCACGCCGTCGCCGCGGCCGCGGTAGACGGAGTAGCGGATCCTGCCGCCGCTGAGGATGGTAGCCGCGTCGCGCGCCGCGAAGGCGAGGATGTCGGCGCAGGAGGCGTCGCCGTCGCCGGCCGCGGCGAGCCGGGCCTTGATGCTGTCGATCAGGTCGAAGCCGCCGAGGCCGATGCTCTTGGCCGCCTTCTCCTCGGTGCTGGTCCCGTCGGCCGGCGTCTCGTCCAGGAGCACGGATCCATCGCAGCCCTACATACAAGACGACTCGATCATCACATCACGGCTGAAAGTACCAAGTAATTGAGGTGACAAAACATGGATCGATGATCATCGTGCACCTACATACATTTACCCAGCAGTCGTGGAACAGCAAGCGGATAAGGGCGGGGCCGACGCGGGGGTCGCCTTCGACGGTGGAGCCGTTGCCTCTGATGGCCGCGTTCACTAACTCAAACACGGTCCTCTCGAAGGTGCCGTCGTCTGCCCCCGTCGCTGGCTGCCCGGCAAGGACGACGGCGAGCAGCACGCAGCAGCAGAGCGATGCTACGACGACGCCGGCGCCGCTAAGCTTCGCCATACTACGACGCCGGCCGATCAAACGGCCGACCGGTTCTCCCACTTGGACGCCGGCGAGGACGTACGGCGATCAACACATGTACAGAAAGCACCGGCGACATGGAGGCCGGAGATCGAGTCTATGTATAGACCGGGACGGGAGAGACAAGCGTGTTCCAGTTAGGGTATTTTTCCGCAGCAGGTCGGGGTCGCCTCAATCGAGCCACCTATTTTCACGGGCACGGCAGATTGTTTATGCTGCTTGCGATCTGCATGCGATTGTTGTTGACCAAATGAAAGCGGCGCGGCGATCGCACAACATGTTTGGTCATGTAACGGAGACGGAGTACTACATCACTGCATTATCGTCTCGACCAGGTTGTGAGGATCAAATTAAAGTCACGCTTATTAAAGCTAATGTATTCTATCAGGCACGTGGTTCTGGCTCGCTCTTTTGTATTGGGGTAGAATAGAGAAGATAATTCTAAGAGCTAGTTTCCTTTTAAAATATAAAAAATATAACAGCTAGTACAACGAGAGACACGGCCAGGAGTTGGGCGCACGACTGTGTTCAGTTTTGGCATGTCTGTGAAGTAAAATCATAAAATGCTCTGGCTGTGGCCGGTATCCATAAGAGTATAAGACCATAACAACATGATCGAGCCAGAACAATGGAGAGATGTCTGATGGATATTTATGCTCGAATGATACCAGAATCGTGTCGTCCAGCCAGAACATTGAACATTGAATGGGGCCTCGTGGAGAAGGAATCCCTCCCTCCCTTGCGGTGAGAGTGAGTGTTTTGTTTGGGGAAATTTTCGGCCCACTTCCAGCTTGTTGCCTCGTCAAGTTTAGTGCCCTGGAACTAGAGAATGTCAGTCCAGGATGAAATTGCTTACGCAGACTCCTTGACCTGAATCTGTTGGTGACAATTTCTTTCTCTTCTGCAGCAAGGCAGTTCTACACCTCCTGTTTTCATTCTGATTGATGTATGTTATTGAGTAGTCGTGCTTGATATAGGGCACAACATCAAGATAACTGCATAACTTCCATTGTGGGAAGCCCCAATATAAACGCCAATAACTTACTAATCACTAATGTATACTACATCGCATACTGTTTAGTGCAATGGAGCTAACTCGGACGGAAATATAGGGGTTCTAGCCTATCAACTATCAAGCATGTATAGATTTGTGAATGTCCCCAGATTTGTCGAATGTAAAAGTTCTCAGCGCCTCGGTGGTCACTGGTAAGAGCGTGAAGCTTCAGACCTTTAGTGTGAAGAGGACGCATATGGCGGCAAGTGGGAAACGAATGAGTAAAGAAATAGGCAGCGCACTCTGATTCTGTATACTTTAGGAAATTCTTAAAAATGTAAACTTACATAGAAGTACTCTTTTGTATTCCTAACATGCACAGCTGTTACGTTACGTCCAGACATGTCTTCCGAATGAAAGGTTACTACGGCAGATTTGAGTGTTGGTGTTTTGTATGGGTTGTATTTGAACTGTCCGACAGCAGATTTGAGTGTTCATATTTCGTTGATGACAATTTAATTGACATAATAGGCAAATTGCAGGGCTTATAATTGTAAAATACTGCAAATTTGAACTGAGAAAAAGATATAAGCTAGTAATAGTAATCTAAAAAGTTGGACGATTCGTCATCCTTGAGCAAGCACCATGCTAATCTTCTCTGCATTGTTTCAATTTTAGAGGATGTCTACGAAAAGGCATTGCTAAGATCACACGACGGGCCTAAGTTAATTTATCAGCGTGCCTTTGAGCTGATTTATTCCGTGCTTTCTCTGCACCCCAATTTGCTTGGATCTTTTGTACGGAGATTATTGTACACAGCCGGAAGCTAAGCTGCTCCAATTCCTGATAGCGCAGGAAATAACTGGGGCATGTAGGAATAACTGAGAACAGGCCAAGATAAGCTGCTCTAAGTTCCTCGTAGCGCAGGAAATACAGGTTACCGACAGTCTAGACTCCGTTTCTACTGTAGTAGCTAAGCATGTGAGTCGAGACAGAAAGAGCGTCTGCATGATATGACAGACACACTGGGTACACAATGTTAAGAAGCACGATCTGTCAATAGCATAGCATTACATAGTCTGTCTGGATGTGCTGGGAAATACCATGGCAGTGCCTACCAGTGTTTTCATTTCTTCTCAGATAGCTAATCTACATTCCAAACAAAGAGCAAAACAGATGGTTTTCTCCTGAACATCCATGGTTGAACAGTTGAAGCCTCAGTAGTTTGGTGGTGGGCGGTTGAAACTTCAGTACTTTGGTGCTGGCTTCTGAGTTGGCAGCAGTCCAAATCTCTTCTTCAACAGGTACCGCTGGCGAGAGTACTTGTCATCTGGTGAGAAGCGAGCTGCACCACAAGTAAAAGATTTCAGTAAATATGACGAGAGAAAAGAGCATGAGAGGGGCACTCTAATAATTAAACAATCAAAACAAATTCAGCCATGAAAAGGAACTGATTCCATGTGTTTCAGTTCTGCATGGTACATCTTTTCTTTTTGTCCTACACATCAATAATGCAAGTGTTCACTCAAGAAAACTAACATCGGTAATAGAACATAATGAAGCTCTAATCTGCCAAACACTGCTCACATGTTAAGGTCATTCATGATCCGTGGGGATTCTATGAATGACAGGTGAAGTCATATTCAAAAGTAATTTGTTGCTGGAATAGAAAGAATGATCTGAAATTTTAATTTGTACACTACAGTTGTGCAAGCAATATCTTACTTATCTGCTCAAAATACCCAGAATCCTTATCTCCATAGAAATCAAAGATACAACATGATATTGGATAAACAAAGTCACTGGAAACTATATCCAGTTGGAATAAGATTGGTTCTGATACAAAAATATAAATATGAACATATATGATTAGCACATTATAATCCTATTCCACCAGTACCAAATGAGAAGATAGGATCAACTGGTGCTAGCAAGCAACATCTTCAGACACCCAAAAACTATAGTTGACTTAAATGAACCATGGCTTTTTGTTTGGAAATTGTTGGTCTAGCAACATATTTAGACAAAAAAAAAATCTGTCCGAGTTCTCCAAAAGGCTCTACATCACAACAATAACAAATCACGCCGATCTCCAATGAGTCCACAAACATGCGTACTCGAACTAATAGTTAGACAATCATGAGTCCATGACTCCATCTTTCTCCACAGCAAGAAAACTACACTATGAAACAGGTAAAACCAACCCCGTTGGATGAAGAGAACGCACCAGGATGAGCAGACTGCGTCGGCACCCCGAGAGGCGACTCCTTCTGCGAAGGAAGAAACAAGATACGAACATCAGCACGGGCTAACCCCTCAAAATCATCAGCTATTGAATAAGATAAGCGCAGAGTCATACAACCTTGGTGGTGTAAACCTTGTCCCCCTTCTCGTTGATGTAGCACTGGAGATACATCTTGAATCCACGCGCAGGGGTGAGCCCTGGTAAATCCGACGAGAAAGAGTAATTACCCCCGATATCGCCAAGAATCGCAGCAAACAAGAAAGATTGAGGAGGGGGCGGCGAAGTTACCCGAGGATCGGGGAGAGGAGAGGAGTGGAGCGGAGGCGAGAAGGAATCAGCACGGTACCGGCGGCTAGGGTTTACGAGGGAGACTGGGAGGTGGGCTTTCTGTGTTCTTGGGTCTGCAAATCTGACAAATGAGCCCAATTTGGTTTGCTTTAGAACCGGGAAAAAGTCCTATTTACCTCCCTGGATTATGAGCCGAGTCCATCTTTCCTCCTCGAACTCGAAAACCGTCCATTCTGTCTCCTCGGATTCCTAAAACCGGACACATAACCACCCCGACCCGATTTTGTCTGTTTTGGTGAGTGGTTTTAAATTTTTTTTATTTACAATTTAGTCCTTAGATCTTAAAATGATTATTACTTTTTGTCTGTACCTCCGATTTAGGTGATTCTTACGGTCACGCGTTCATAACGGTGAGCTTTATCTTTTAAAATGGTCTTTATACTATTTTATTACTATTTGTTATATTATTCTTATGTTATTGTGTAAAAACAACAATATAAGAAAAGTAAAACAAACAGTTATAAAATAATATGAACAACATTTTAAAAGACAAAGCTCATCGTTACGAACGCATGACCACTAGAATCACTTAAATCGGAGATACGAGAAAAAAATAGTAATCATTTTAAGATCCAAGGACTATTTAGTGATTCTAGTGGTTACTAAATAGTCCTTGGATCTTAAAATGTTACTATTTTTTTTCTCGTATCTTCGATTTAAGTGATTCTAGTGGTCATACGTTCGTAACGATGAGCTTTATCTTTTAAAATGTTGTTCATATTATTTTGTAACTGTTTGTATTACTTTTCTTATATTGTTGTTTTTACACAATAACATAAGAATAATATAATAAATAGTAATAAAATAGTATAAAAACCATTTTAAAATATAAAGCTCACCGTTATGAACGCGTGACCATAAGAATCTCCTAAATCGGAGGTACAGACAAAAAGTAATAATCATTTTAAGATCTAAGGACTAAATTGTAAATAAAAAAATTTAAAACCACTCTCCAAAACTGACAAAACCGGGTCGGGGTGGTCATGTGTCCGGTTTTAGGAATTCGAGGAGGCAGAATGGACGGTTTTCGAGTTGGAGGAGGAAAGATGGACTCGGCTTATAATCCAAGGAGGTAAATAGGACTTTTTCCTTAGAACCGCGGGCGCGGCAGCTGGATGGGCCAGTATATTTCGCAAAGGCCATGTTGGGCCGGTATATATTTCCTCGAAAAATATAACATTTGTTCATTCAATCTACCATCGAGTATATTCTAAAGCACCATGCTAATTTTCTCGGTATTGTTCCAGTTTTACAGGACATCCAAGAAGAGCTAGCTGCTGTTTTGGGACTCAATTCATGGCTCCTGCTGCTCCATGGTCATGTATGGTATGATGCCTCCATGGCTCCATGTGCAGTTGCGCTCCTGAGCTGCCTGCAACGCACCATGCCCTTTCGCTTTGTCTTTTGCACCACACTGGGCCTTTCTTTCTTTCGGTCTTTTTTTCATTCAGTGGCCAGTGGGAGACTACGGGCGGCTATGGTTGCGCCCCCAAAGTATCTGCAGCTATTAGCTACGGAGTACTAGTGGAGTAGCCGCTGTACCTAGTATATACTACATACACATGCATATAGCATATAGTATGTGGCCCATCTGATCTTATATTCTCATGTCATCATGCCAGGATTTGGCTTTTAGAGCGTGCGCGCGACGAGATACTGTCGGGTGTTCAGGCACCCAGATGTTCCATCCACACATCATGGCACACACATATGCAGGGTTGCATTGTTCACATGAAACCTCAACAACCAGCCAATCAGCCAGCTCACAGTCACACTCAGTACTTGCATTACTTGAATTTACTTTAATTTCCTGGATCATGCATCCTTATTGTTACATGAAAATTGGACTTCTTCTCGAGTCCAGACATTGTACGCCAATCCATCCACGCATACGTACACGCACACACCAACACCATGCCCCACCATTACCACCCATTGTTCCGTAAATTCGTCCATACAAATTAGAGATACAACAAATAAATCAACCACATCAATATCCCAACACCACCAGAGAATTCTTTCCTTTAAAAAAAATCACATACAACGGCAACGTAAAACATCGACACCAAAATGAACAATGAAATGAACCGATGACGATCTGACTGCGAGCGAGCGAGATAAAATAATCACAGTTTCAGCTGCAGATACGTAATGGATGTAACAACACTAGTGGTGGTGGCCGTTGACGACGCGGCAGTGCTTCCTGATCTGGCCCTTGCTGTGCGGCGGAAGGGGCAGCTTGCTGAGCTTGACGAGCGCGTCGGAGAAGTCCTCGTCCCAGAGCGTCCCGTTCTCGGCGTACTCCTTCACGTGCCCCAGCGCCTCCTTCTCCGTCAGCAGCTGCCAGTCCGAGTTGAACGTCACGATCCGGGCCAGGTTGTTGTGGTAGTAGCTGTTGTCCAGGAAGTCCCGGTTCTTCCGGAGCTTCTTCAGGAACGACGGGAACGCCGCCGCCACGGCGCCCCGGTCCTCGTCCCGCACGTTGTTCGCCACCACCGGGTCCGGCCCCGCCGCGCACTTCCCCGACAGCAGGCTCCGGTACGCCGGCACGATCTGGCTCGGCGGCGACGTCAGCCGGCCCCGGAACGACGAGCAGTGGCCGACGCCCACGGCGTGCGCGCCCGACAGGATCACCAGCTCCTCCACCGTGAAGTTCTTGCGCCGGAAGTTGCGGATCAGCTCGCCGATGGTGAAGGTCGAGTCCGGGAGGTCGCGCTGCGCGTCGGCGGCGCGGGACACCACGCCGTCGAGACGGCCCGCCGGCGGGTCGAAGTGCACATGCCCGTTGCTTAGCAGGCTCGACGCGTCCCGGGCCGCGAACACCACGATGTCGGAGCAGGACACCGTGCCGGGGCACCGCTCCTCCAGCGCCGCCTTGATGTCGTCGATCACGTCGAACGCCGCCAGCCCGATGTTGATCGGCGCCGTCTTCTCCGTGTGCGGGTTCGCCGGCGTCGGGTCCAGCAGCACCGACCCGTCGCACCCCTGCACGCACATACATACATCATTCATGCTTGCATCATCAGTCCATCGCCCAGCTAGTAACAGTAATCGATCGAGAGATGTCGAATTATTTTTTTTTTGAAAGAAAAGAGATGACGAATTATTGAAGCCAGATTAAGACATGCATGATGGTAGTATTGATGACGCCCAACAACTGCTAGTATAGTGCTGTTGCTGTAGAGTGAGGAGGTGTTTAGTTCACCGCGTTTTGCAAAACGGGGTGCATTGGGCCGCGTGCACAGAGAGAAAAAAGTGCATTGAAAAACGCGCATTTTGCAAAATGCCTCCATTCTGCAAAACGGAGGGCACCCCCTGAGGTGAAGTGTGCATGGCAAGTCAATTTCGTCGGTACTGAAGGTGTAATTATAGCTTTGTTTGGACCTCAAACGTGCTCGATCGGTCTAATTGGCTGTTGGAAAATGATGTTCATATCATCATATGTAGTGTCGGCAGGGGGGAGTGTCTCATGCATTATTGGACCATCGATCAGACTGTTTATATTGTTCTAAGGAGCTAGGAAGATGTCTTTTTGCAGGAAATGATCTGTTTATTTCCAGGCTCTTCGCCAGCATTGGACCATTTTTGAAATGGCATGTCCACTGTTTATAAAACAAGTGCATCACCTTTTTTCAAGCAAAAGCAATGTTAGTTGGAACCTTGTAGGTTTCCTATAGTACATCACATTTTTAGGGGCTTTAATTTTGGAAGACTAGTGCACCCAATGATTGATGTAGATTCAGAAATGTGTGTGGGTAATGCTAGTCATCTTATTTTCTCTTCCTTGTAGCCCTTTCCAACTCTCTTCTTTCCATGCTATAAAAAAAAGAAAAGAACAAATCAACCTCGCTCCATCTACATCCCATTCATTCTACGCCCACATGGGGTCTGCAAATTGTGAAGGAAATTCCACATGTGTAACAGGGACAGGGTATATGGCGGCCAACTCTTGTATATATGAATAGTGATAAGTATTTGGTATGTAGCTGAATATTTCTCTATATGATTTTATTTTCTTTCTTTTTTTTCTGGATGAAAGAAAAGGGTAATGTGATGGGTTATTCCTACTAGAAATTATAGTTGATTGTCGGTCACCATTTACCAATCAGGAACACGTGGAAGCTACAGTCAGCCGGGACAGGGACACACACCATTTGCAGGGGCCGGGGCCGGGCCCGGGCCCCACCTAAAAGGAGGTCTTGGACATGTCAATCGATATATCATCATATACTATGCAAGTACTCCAAGGAAAGTATCGCATTCCTGACCGATTCTCTCCAGCATGAACCTAGAGGGAGTAAGCTAAAAGAAAGTCTTCGATTTGCGCTCCAAGCTGGAGTGAGCAACCGGCGCACGAAACTGGATCCGCGTCAGACTAGCCGTCGACAGCAGCGTGCATCAATGATGATGGACGAATGGGAGATATGCTCGAGCTAAGCTACAAGCAACTTTGGAGATATGCTTATCGGTAACAGAAGCTCAACAAAAAGTGATGGAGGAGTGTGCCGTTAGGACTCTTGGCTGTGCTTTCCAGTTAGGTAGGCCGTGATGATAGATGGTTACACAACGGTTGTTGTTAGCGTTGACAGTTACCGTACCAAATTAGTGAATGTACAATGCAGGTGCTAGTTCGGGTGATATATATGCTTAAAGGGAAAATATTTTTTCCCCATAAGCATGACTGCAAAAAACTTCTCAGCACCTGTGGAAGGTTTAGTTTGCAATATTTGAAGGTATCTGCTCGCTAGTCCTAGCTGGCATATACTTGGTGCACTGTGTGCCTGCCCTTTTGTAGCCGGCGGCCCTGAACGATTTGACTAATAATCGGCTATATCAGTAAACCGAATGCAAATTCTTCTGATATAGCACTACTCTATACGGTGGTACCACTTTTTTGTGGAGACGACAAACAACAGTGTTATGGCCCTGAGACCTTGACCGGTGCGTGATGATCGACAATGGCGTGAGCCACGTCGGATAGATGTACGGAAGGCGAGGTGGTGGCTACACGGACGGTCCGAGATGAACTTGAGCTAGCGAGTAGCGAGGGCGTTGCGTTCGTGGGTGGTGCTGAGAATTTCGACGGCGGCGTAGCAGCGTAGTACGTACCCTGACGAAGCAGTCGTGGAAGATGAGGCGGACGAGCGCGGCGCCGCTGCCGCGGTTGGCCCTGATGGCCTTGGCGACGTGGTACTTGACGACGTTCTCCCAGCCCGGGCAGGTCTTCTTGTAGTACCCCAGCTTCAGCTCGCTCCCCTCCGCCGCCGGCAGCACCACCATCGCCGCCGCCGCGCACAGCGCCACCACCACCGCGGCCACCGACACCCTCACCATCTCTCTGCTTCCTTCCTCTCTCGAGGTAGCTGGTGGGCGGCCGGTCTGCACCGCAGCGCAAGCGAGAGCAAGGTCTCGACTCTCGACCACGCGCGCGCGCGCACAGAAAGCAACACCACTGTCCGACTGCAGCCGGTTGGTACGCTCGCTCTGTAGGCTCTGTGTGGCGCTTGGCTGCTGCTGCGTGGGTACTGGGTATATATCGGCCCGCGCGCTAGCGTCCGTCCCTGGCCGATGGGCGTTGGCGTGGCATGGCGCGGCCCGGCTCGACGCGCGAATATTTAACGGCCGGAGCCGCGTGTTTGTGAGCAGGGGAGTTTACCGGCGGGGTCATGTGACGGGGAACGGCCAACCGGCGGCACACGGACCGGACTGACGTGGCGGCGACAAGCGGCACAGCGTGTGGTACGGTACGACACAACAATTTGGTAGCTGTCCGTGGCTTCCTTGGAATCTTGCCCACGTCCCGAGCCCAATTGGACGGCGAACAGAAATCGAACTCGGTCCCCTAGCTCGCTGCTCCCCTTCTCCTTTCTCTCTCTCTCTCTCTTCTCTCTCTGAATCCCTCGGATCTTCAGAGAGGAAGAGAGAGAGAGAGATTACGGTCGTATCTCTCCGGAGTACCTACCTACACCTACCAATCGTACGTACAGTGTGTAGAGCAGTAGCCGGACTAGGCATGCCGTGGGCTCTTTTGTGGGTTTCGAGGAACGCGCGCGGGCTCCCCACCCCACGCCAGGTCTGGCCGCCGGCGAGCTTTTTCCCCCAGCCTCCAGCGCGGCCGCTGACCCGTCGTCGGCTCGACGCTTCTAGCTCTGGCTCCGTCGTCACCGATACGACGACGATCCGATCCGTCGGTTCAATCCAAATCCGTTCGTTGGCGCGGCGCCGTCATATCCTCCCGGGCGCCGGCCCCTGTTCCGCACAAGCAACACGATCACTTGCACCGAAAGCCTTGAATTTGGATCGCCCCTTTGGCCGCCTAGCTCCGCGTGTTCCTGCTGATCCACATGGGCTGGCTGTGCAATCATCGATCGTGCGCGTCGTCGCGGATCCGTCGGCCCGGCTGTGCGGTGGTTGCCACGTTCCGATCCGTCGCCCATCGGTCCTCACTCGCGTCCGATCCATCCATGGATGGCTCTTCCCTTTATTTTCAACGACACACTTGTTCTGGTTATTATGGATGATGGATGCAGTGGCTCGACGAGGATCATGATCGTCAGTTCATCGACTGACTCGGGCCGTTGGTTTCCTTGGATGCCGCGCGGGCCGGGGTCGCCGGCCGGTCGCTGTCGGCCGGGCAACCTCCGTGTGCCCTGCACCTGCACGCGGCAGCTCGCGCGGGCGCACGGTGCCTTCTCATCAAAAGGGTGTCTCCTGCTACCACTTCCACCCATGCATCTCTCCCGTCGTCAGATCGCGCATCATCAGGGCATTAGGCTCGGACGCTCGGTTCCGTTCCGTGCATCGGGTGTGCCATGAATCGGAGTGCTCTGCTCACTGACATGTACGTCACGGCTCATGACTCATCATCAGGTCGCAGGTTTGGTAATCTTTGCGAGTGAGCAACCCGGCCAACGCACTGCTGTGCAGTACTATACAGCTGTCGCTCCGATCGATCGATGATCCATCTGCGACACGTACAGTGTGCATGTTTCAGTGTTTCTTATGTGCCAAACAAGCACATATGTAAACACGTGATATGAACAGCTAGCGCAGGGAACGTAACCGTGGCATTTCCAGACCAACCGTCGGCGTCAGCCGAGATGGACGCCCATTTCCGGCTGCCGTGCTGTGAACAAACTCATCACTGCTAGCTGCTGGCCCGTATATACATGTAACCGTCGTGCTAGATACAGGCTAAAGTCATTTCATCTCGTACTGCCTTCAAGCTTCAGCCTCTACATTTTAGGTAACCAGTCAATTCTTGCTGCGCGGGGATATGAAGATTAACAAAACGCTGGATGGAGATGATGATAATAACAGACTTATTAGGTTGTTGAGATTCAGGCCGGCCAGCTGATGTGATGCACACAAATTAAAGCTACGCAGCCGAACCCTAAGCCCTGCTAGCTGGCCGTGTTCAACTTGGAACGTACGTGACAGGTGCGTGCGTGCAGGCGACACGCAACTCGTTGATTTCGTGCCCAATTTCAATTTGGGCAGCAAGGCTTCCAAGAAGGCTGCCAAGCTAGCATGGGCGGCTTGACCCATCACCCCAACAACTTGCCATGCGTCCATGCAGCTAGCTACATACCTGGTGCTGCATCCCTATCCCGCCTGTGTGGTCCACGTACATGCACAAGGTGCATGGTGGCGTGCATAGAGCAGCCGGGCTAGATGCCGAGCATGCCGCTTTATTCCCTGCAATTTGCACTAATTAATATAATGCACTGTCGTCGTTTTTCTTGCTTAAAATTCTGCAAGTGTAGTATTTGTGCATGTGCAACCCACTGTTGCCTAAATGCCTAGTTTTAGCTAGATGCTCGATCTTGACGCTCATCTGGATCGATCGGGTACATTCCGTCCTATGTACATGCTAATACATACCGGTTTATTAGTTGCCAAACCTTGCATGGACACTGATAGACAGGTTCCTGAGGGAACAAGCAAGGCACCCATATCTTTGAGGACCAGTGTCCAAATTCCAGACGATGCATGTGACAGCTATCTGGGGGCTGGTACTGACCACTCCTCGGTATACGGCCAAGCTGTCCAAACCTCTTGAGTATCGTACCGATATCTTGCAAAATGTCGTCATATCGAAGACATAATAAATAGAGACAACATTCTTTTTTTCAGGATGATAGATGGATAAAATGAATGATACTCAAATGTAGAGATTTACCTTCTTCAACGAGCTCTCCAATTACCAATGCAGTTCCGCTAGAGCTTGGTTTACTATTTGCCTGTGCTGTCATTTGTTACCGTTAGTTTAAACTTTGGAAGCACTGTGGGACACAAGTAACATGTGATCCCCGACTAGAATTTTTTTTATTGAATCGGTTGTTGATGTGGAATTCAAACTCAAGATTCCTGCAGGAACAAGGCACACAGCAACGAACTTTCAGTACGCGTCCAGATCGATCTCAGATTCTCCGGGTAGGTCCAAGAGTATTGCATATTATCATATATCTTTGTGTCAAATGGGGCGGCTGTCAACTGAAGATAGATGCGTGAGTGTGTTTTTTTTTTTCATGACTCAGGAGTCCTGAGTCATACCTATATACAATTGCCACGAGATTACTGTACTGCACTTAACTTGCTATAGGATAACCAAACGCATGCAAGCATGTTCCATCAAAGAATAATTGACACTCTAAAGCTAGCTAGCAAGTGTGCCATCTACAAATTAAGCTTTCCTATGAGTCATGATAACCATAAAAAGCTATTAGCGTCATAATGTCCATTATGTACTTAATCTTAGCATAAACTAAAATTGTAAAGAAGGAGATGCTCATCACACCCACCAGTAAAGCAGTTGATACAAAAATCATACACATGCACATCTGGAAAGGCTGTGCTTATATGCATGCATGTAGACGCACATACAGATTGTCCACGCACCAATGATCGTGTCATCCCAGTTGGAGTGATAAATTAAGGCCGCTAGAGTTGGGTCATACCAGTATGCTACTGCTATAATATATATGGCCAAGCTTTTTGCTTGGACCAATAGTGTTGGCGCCGTGCAGTTTTCATTTTTGTGTAGGGTCGATCCATGATCCGAGCCAGTGTCCCTAGCACGGCTGGTGCGCCATGCCCACGAAATCATATATAGCTTTGGCACCATTTCTTCCATGTTTTTGGTCGTTTTAGCAAACTCAAAAATTTTGCGCGAAAGGAAAAATAAATGTGCATGTTTAATTGATACAGTATATTCTTAGTAAAAATTATAGTAGGATCATGATGAACACTATACTACTTTGAAGAAACAGATGGTCAATGGTTTGGATGTATGCATGCCTCCATCCAGCTGATTTGTGGATGTATAACGTTTGATTTGTTTGAGTTGTCATTGGTTGTCCGTTCAAAATTGGTACACAGGCGCCTAGCTAGGAGCCTAGGACTGGGCCAAAAAGTTACATGTGATCCCCACTAGCTAGCTTCAATTATATGCCTGTTCATTTGAAATATAGTCTATTATTGTGTACTAGTACGTGCTAGCAGCTTGTTTTGATTGTCAAATGGCATACGTTGAAATTAAGACAGATTCCTGCATGAGCAAGGCACCAACATACTTTCAGGATTAGGGTACGGTCACAGCTAGTAGGAGTGTACAATGCCTTCAATTCGTTCCTAAAAGGAAGCCATATAATGCGCGTATTTAGCCAATGCAAATGACGGTCGATTCAACATTAACTGGAGTACGTCACAAGTTGTAAGACTATCTGCAATGGTACTCTCTATATATTACCCCCTAAAGCAATATTTGAAGGATCCTTTAAAAATTTTCACTCTCCAAACAACAATGTGCTGCAACAATACCCTCCAAATCCATCCTCTATTTGTGGGTCCCACCTATCATTTATTTTTTCCCCTCCCAATCCATCCCCCACCCCACGCCCGCGGCGGATCGCCCACGTCCATCTCCGCGCCGTCGTCGCGTGGTCGGCGAACGCGAGGCGCCGCAGGGCCAGCTCCGACGCGTTGGCGTCGCTGCCCGCGGTCGCCCCTTCCTCGCGCCGCTCGCCCTCGTCCTCCGCCAAGCGCCGCCTCGCCGCGCCCGGGGTCTCCTCCACCTCCCCGTCCACGTCCTCCTACTCGGGGGCAGGGCCCTCCGGCACGGGCACGGCCACCGGCACGGGGACGGCCAGCGCGCAGCGGCGCGGCGCCACCTCGTCGTCCTCCACCTCCTCCGCGTCCTCCACCGCGCCTCCCTCGCCGCGGCGCGCGCCTCGCTCCCGGAGCTCCGTGTACGGGATCCTGGAGCTCAGGCCGATGACGAGCGGTCCCTGATGCACTGTTCTTGGTTCACGGCGATGCCCTTGGCCGAGATGAAGTAGCCGGGTTTCCCCGAGTTCCTGTGGAGCGGAGTTTCGCCGGCCAGCCTCGCTGTGATGTCGGGCGACCCCACGGCCTCCGCGCCTTCGTGCCCGACCTCGAAGCCGCCGTCGCCGACCTCCTCGCCTTCTTCCGCGCCGTCAGGGCGCGGGAGGAGCACGCGGGCCTGCCCTGCTTCCTCTTCGGGGAGTCCATGGGCGGCGGCGCGCGAATCGCTGGAGGAGGAAGGCGCGCGGGACGGCGGGAGGGAGGGAGCGTGCGGAGTGGATTTTGGAGCGTCCTGGATAGATAGGGGGTGGAGGAGGGGTCCCGGATTTTGGAGGACTCTATACAGGGTGTCGCTGCAGCACTTTTTGTGGCAAATCTCCTTTATTTTACAGATCCAGGAGGCTATAGGGGGTATTGTTGCAAATAGCCTAAGACTCTGGCGTGGCCGGTTTCGGCGAGCAGATGCTAGTGTCTGTGATGAATGGAGTAGCATTTTCTTAGCAGCAATGTAATCCCCGCTGTAAAACTCAAAAATGTTTTATGATCCGATGGGCCACCTAGGGCCGCAATGAAAATTCAGGTGGGGGACCCTCTCCCCTTCCGTTGACCATAAAAAAAAAACAAGTTGTAAGAGGAAATCAGGAAAGATAGGCAGAAAGCTCAACTTCTATCGACTGAATGCCGCGTTACATATGTAGTGCCCGAGGCAACTGAAGATCCTAAACTCTAGAAACGTGGTGGCCACAACGACCTGAAGAGTGAAGACACAGGACCTGGGTTTTGTACATTGGAGTAGTTTCTACTGAGTGATGTCATGCATATACCAATGCTAGAGCGTTGCATTGTGTACAGATTACTAAAATAGGCTTTGTCATGGACTATGGTTAACTGTAAAGCTGAAGACAGCATTGTCCATTACTTGATCAGAAATTCAGAACATCGAAAAAAAGAAAAAGGTAAAGAAACACGTATTGAAACCGACAAAGCACCCTGCTTTTGAGTTCATGCCGGAGAAAAAAAAAACAGAGCCACCTGGAAAAGCTAAGGTAGCTATGTTCGATCATGAAAGCACAAATATAGACGTATATAATAATATAAAACAAACTGTTTTTTTTTGCGAATAATATAATAAACTGTGTTCATGCCCCACCAATCATCCAGATTAAAGCTGCCAGCACATATCATACAGTGATTTGATCTTCGGCCTCGCACCAATGATGATGGCGCCGTGCATCCTCCGCTGTGGTCAAGTCCGGCATGTGTGTGCGCGTCCCAGCTGACTGACACACATTGCATGGTTGGTACCGGCAGATGGCTGATCTTGACACGCGATTTGTACGTTCTCTTGTTTGTTCATCAGTTTTGCTAGCTAGCAGTTTCTTTTGGTCTAGAAATTAAATCGAGTTGAACCAAATGAGAGGTTCCGTGCCACAATAGTCAGATGGCGAGTCGCTAGGATCGTGGCACGATGCAGGGGTTCATTAGCTAGCTTGGGCACATGCAGAGGGAGCGAGAGTTACGGCGGTGGTTGGTGCGTGGAGCCCGGACGGATGTGAGGCGTGCCACCTTTTTCTTTTTTTGTAAGTTGGGCCATCGCTGTTATGACCATCGCTCTATTTGGTCGCTGCGGCGTCTACGTTGAGAGAGCAACTAGCTACAAGGGTGCAGTGCAGTCACTCATCTTGCCAGAAATGGTCATTGATCAAGTGTAACAATCTTGTGTCTTCCCTCGCGAAAACAAAAAGATGTATATATATTATGTACTCATAAGAAATTTAAAACATATCCCTTCCTGAAACAACATGCATGTATTGCTGCAAGGTCGAACACTAAAATTCCTGCTGCTGCCAGCTTGTTGAGCTTCTATGCAGTCAGAATGAGTATCTGCTGGTCGAATTTGGATGTACGCATGAGGGGCCGCCGGGCCCACCTGTCGGTCACAAGTACTACGTAAGATGGGACAAGTCAGCTTGGGCATTCAGCAGAGCCGTGCTTGCATTGAGAACGTACACATAGAGAAAAAGTGTTTAGTTCACCCCATTTTGCAAGTACGGGGGTGTTTAGTTCACCCCATTTTGCAAGTACGGTGTCGGTCACTAGTGCATATTCGTCCCCAATTAACTTTTTTTTAAATGCAAATTCGTTGCGAGTGCACAGGTGCGGGTCCAACGTGGCCCCGTCAGTTAGCTGTGCGATCTATTCTAAGCCAGGCGAAGTTTCTGCATGCTCCCGTCCGTGGCCCTTTCAATTCAGAAACGATCATCACATGAGAATTGTTACAGGATCTTTCGCATTTTTCTTTTAATGGTGGTGTGTAGCTGCCGAGAGGCTTCCATCAAATTCTGGCCATGAGGTTACTGCACGTTGTGGAGGGAAGGTGAAAGGTGTTAAACATCGGTGTCAAGAGCCTTGGATATGTCCTTTCCATCGTTTCTAGCACATATGTAAAAGACAAGAGAGTAGATCGAACATGTCCTTTCACGAGGGAGACATCTATGCGACTAATAATAGCAGTTAAAGATTTCAGAAATTATAAAGATAAAAAAAATATGTCTTCCTTTTCTTCCCCTTTATTCTCCTCCCCCAATTTTTTAGATAATAGAAAAACCGTTCCGTATATCCTCCTAAATGGTACTCCCTCCGTTCCAAATTATAGGTCGTTTGACTTTTTTGACCTCAAGTTTGACCACTCGTCTTATTCAAAAAATTTGTACAAACATAGTCAAATTTAAGTCATTCTTGAAGAACTTTTATTAATAAAGCAAGCCATAATAAAAAAATATGATATTTTGCATAACTTTTTGAATAAGACGAGGGGTCAAAGTTGACATCAAAAAAGTCAAACGACCTACAATTTGGAACGGAGGGAGTACCTGCAAACAAATTTTAAGTCGACATTTATCAAAAAAGCACTTCATTTCTCATATTCCAATAACCCAACAAAGCGTTGTAGCCGTTGTCAATCTTACTATTACTAATTGAAGACTTCTTTTGAAGCCTCCAGATGAAGCCACCTAGGATCCTAGGTGGACACTCTAGAAAAAGAGAGATATCCTACAAATTCTCACAAAAAAGCAAAACATCTGGCCATCAATTGGAACACTCAAATCATCACAGCTGTTAGATCTATTATATGTTCTGAAAATTACCCACCTATGCCATTATGAAAACAGCTTAAAGTAACCTCCTAAATCTATATCAAAATTACCCACCTCTGCCATTATATAAAATAAATCAAAGTAACCCCCTAATCTTCATCAAAATTACCCACTATGCCATTATAAACAATATTTAAAATAACCTTATAAATTTGCAACTAAACTACCCACTACGAATACCTAAAAAATAAGTTAAATTAACTGTTTTACATCTATATTACCCACATATGTCACTATTAAAAATAACAAGAGGTAATCCTACATTTGAATGCAATTCACCTTAATTTAAAATACACACCAATATAAGATTCTAAATCATATATTGCACACACTATTGGTATATGATATAATGATTATGGTATATATACATGATGTGCACTGTCATTTAAAAAGATATAGGGGAAGTGACCAGAATATAGATTTCTACGTTAAAATTATAGTTCAAACTTAGGGTTAATTAAATAAATTCAAGCGCATGCATCTGATGTAAAGTGAAAATTTGAAGATTATAATATATATAAAAACATTATAGAGTAATTATTAACTAAAATATATCACAATCAGATGAAAATAACAAGTGTATATATAAATGAAAATAATAAATGTATATCTATATATGTATTGTGCTTGAATATTTAACAAATGAGAGATAGCTCGAGGTAATAGTTTGGTAGCAATTTAACCTTAATTTTTTAATTGAAAGAGACTCGAATAGTTTGGTAGCAATTTAACCTTAATTTTTTAATTGAAGACTCGGCATTAGTTCTTACGAGACACGCTAGAAAAAAGGCAAACCTTAGAAATTCTCACAAAAATCAGAAACATCAGTAATATAAACTTTAATAACCACATGAATTGGTCTATTATATTTTTTAAAATGTTACCCACCACTATCATTATAAAAATATTCGAGCTATACCATTATGAAAAATAATTCAAATTGACCCTATAATCTTTACCTAATTTACTCATGTGTATCATTATAAAGAATAACCTAAAATGACATTCAAATTTTGTATCTAATTGGGTTACCCACATATGTCGTTATTAAAGATAATGTAAGTTAAACACCTAAATCTTATTCTAATTATCTTCATGTGCATTCTACCGAAAAGTCCAAAAAGTAAACTAATATATGACTCTAAATTACCTATTTATCATTGTGAATATAGAAATAATAAGTTAAGATATATATGCATGTGAATGTCACCATGTAGACCATCTATACATGTATATGTGAGGAAGTGATGAAAAATATTGATTTTTATGCTAAATATAATGTATGGAGGTGGGATACAAAATGAGATAAGTGTAAATGTGGATGAAAAATGTATAGAGTAATTACTAATTAAAAATCAATCATAAATTGCAAACCTGAAAGTGCATCTAGGCCCTCAAGTGGATTTTGGTGAATTGAATGACAAAGCGATTAAAGGACTAATGTGTTTGTTAAAGTTATGAGCAGGGATTAAAATGAATATTTTATGATACACTATTGTTCATGGGTTGAATGCAATGTGTATGGCTCATAATGTTGCATACCAACGAGTGTGTGGTCCCATTATGCAAGGATATGATAAATAGCAAGCTATGGTGAAATAAGAAAGGAGACATGTTGACATATGTGAGATATTGGTCTCTAAAATAATGAAGGCTTGTTGAACATATACATATGGGATATCTTGGATCATGGTTGATAAAGATTGCTAGATATTGCAAGATTAGTTGTCACTATTGAAATCTAAATGCAATACAAACCGATATGGAGCTACATGAGAAGCAATGATGAAGCAATAATTCGGGACATGTTATGTTGGTCTCCAATATTATGAGATGATCCAATTGTCAAAGAAGAATGATAGTGCAAGACTTCATGTATGAATGATAAAAATGACATGAGCATATGTGTTACATATTGGTCTTCAATTGGAAGCTTGCATTATGTGGGATATTCTTTGTCAATCAAGAACAAGCATTTGAAGATTCTTTCAAGTGGAATTCATTCAAAGGCAAAGCAAAGTCAACTTGATGATACAAGGGTAAGTGATGAAGAAGCAAATCGAGATGACTAGAGCGATGGACTAAGCAAGCTAAGGTGCAAATTGCTAGGGTGAAGCATCTAGTATCCGAGGTGTGTTCGAAGTATCATATTCAAGTCTCATCAAGAAAAGCAATGCAATGCATATATATGTTATGATTGATAAAGAGGGTGACCTAAGGATTAAAGTGAACTCAAATATAAGTTATGGAAAATCCTAAGTCACTAGCTCAAGGTGGATATGCTCAGTTGAAGATACAATGTTGAAAAGCCCTCAAAGAAGTGATTGATCAAGTAATGGCATGATCATTGACATACAAGCTCAAGTAGTTGAATTATGATTTATCTTATGTCTTGAGTATAGGTATGCCGTACTATCAAGAGGGATGCAACATTGGTTAAATGACAAACTCCAAAAGTGCTCAAGTGAACCCTTGTGAGTCTAACCATGAAAGTTTCTAACTTAGTGGGGGTTCCCTGGGAAAAGCGGTTTTACCGGTTTTGGAAACCGGTTAAACCGGTTTTGTGGCCTGAGGTGTCTAACGGCTAGTTTGTTTGAATTCCGGTGAAACCGGTTTTGATAACCGGTGGAACCGGTTTTCACTGACAGAATAACGGCTAGTTTTTGGAGGGATGGGTATTTATACCCATGAGCTCCTCTTGGAGGGGCTGCTGGTTCCTTGCGTCCCTAACATCTTTTAGAGGCCAGCAGAGCTCTCCCCAACCTCTCTTTGTGAGATTTGAGCTATCCTTGTGAGATTCTTGAGTTGGGTTGAGAGAGTGACTTGTGTGTGAGCATTGGAGAGCAATCCATTCCTTGAGCACTTGTGGTTTTGTCGATCAGCTGTTGAAGCATTTGTTACTCTTGGAGGTTC
>CM014272.1:81162574-81191206 GCA_004135705.1 Alloteropsis semialata | reverse complement strand
AGAATTTTCTGTGAACTACCCATGCTTGGACTGTTGGTCATGGAATATATCACTTTGACATGGATTCAAGTTCTCTTGATAATATCTTTCAATTCCATCATTTATCCATGACCAAGAACCTGATCTTGTGTTCTGGGCAAAACCGGTTTCACCGGTTTGGGAAACCGGTTTCACCGGTTCTGCACAGAGCTGCTGCCAACTGATCTAAATTTTCCATCTTGTGATCTTTTTATCTTCAAATCAATCCTGTGTCCTGATCTTTATATTCACAATTTTTTTGACCAGGAGATTCACACTTACCAGAGAAAAAGAAAGAAATGGCGGATGATCAGGGTGGCTCTGGATCGGCAGGCATGCATATTGATGATGATCCTCGTAGGCGCAATCTGAGGCCTAGGAAGAAGAGAGCTGCTTCTAGAGAAATAGAAGAGGTTCATGAGGATACTAGTAACACATCTAGTGATGATGATGAGGCTAGTGATGAGAACTATCGAGTTGAACCTCGTCATGGCAAAGGTGTAGCTGTTGAGAGCAGCGAAGAGGAAGAGGAAGAAGAAGGAGCTGCTGGTCATGAGGAAGAACCAGCAGGTGCTGGTGTTGGGGAAGAAGAAGAAGAGGATGATGAAGATGATGATATGGTTATGCTTGAAATCAGAAAGCCTGTTGCTCGAAGAAGAGGAGAAAATTATCTTCTAGGTGGTATGACTGATGTGGCTAGGCAAAAGAGGAGAGAAAATTACATTGGCACACCTAAGACAGCCACAGATTATCGATTCCATACCATGTTCCACCAGGATTATTATTCTAGTGCAATCACTGAAAAGAAGGGTCACATTGAAGCCGAGTCAAAGTGGATTGACTGGGATTACATGGCAAGGTATGATGATCCTATTTTCAATGAGATCTTAGAGGTGGTTGCCAACACTAGAATCAAGAGAATCATGAACTTCAAGTGTTCTTGGAATAAGGAAGTCATTGCTCAGTTCTATGCCACACTATATGTTGAGGAGGGAGTTAGTGTGAGGAGGATGTATTGGATGACAGAAGGGAAACTATATAGTATATCTTTTGCTGCCTTCTCCAGAATGTTTGGACTTAGAGAGGAAGATGCATCTTATCCTAAGCTACATAGAGCTGATGGTCCTTTGCCCCCTAAGGAAATGAAGTTTATGTATCCTAGGACCGAGCAAGGTAACTTTGGGAAGGTAAAGGGTCTCTACACCTATTATCTCATCTTGAACAATTTGTTTAGGGTGACCCTTACACCTAGAGGAGGAAATCAAACTGAAGTGTCCAATTATGCTCGTGACTTGCTTGCTGCAATGAGACCACCTGGAGTTAACTTTAGCATTGGGGAGTACTTGTGGGAGGAAATTAGGATTATATCTGAAAGTCCCCAAAGGCTTTGTGGTTTTGCTCCTTATGTGATGTATTTAATTGAGAAAACCACCAAGAGGCGGTTCATAAAGGACACAAAACATGAAGCATTGAGGCCAAATCCACCCAAGAAGATCAGGGTCCCATCTCCTAACAGATATGGGGAAGAAGAGGCAGATCCGCAGCAGCAGCAGGAGCAGCCTGCTGGACAGCCAGAAACCGGTTTTACCGGTTCTGGAAACCGGTTTAACCGGTTTGAGGCTGACCAGCAGCAATCAACTTCATATCGGCCAAGTGAGAAGCCTTCATCTCCCATTCGTCGAATCTTGAGCTTTCTCACTGGTATATGCAAAAGTCAGAGGGACATAATGGTTGAACAGCAGAGGCAAAGGGTGGCAAACAAGAGAATAAATGATTCAATCAAGTTGATGCACAATTCTATGAACTTGCAGCCACCAAGGTCTCCACCCTCTCCAGCACCTGTTGAAGAAGAAATTCCTTCTGTTGAGGACTTAGTGGCCAACTATCAGTCACAGACATACTTTGAGCCACTCCAGCACCACTTTGGATATGGTGCATATCAGCCCCCTCCACCTCCACCTGCCCCTGGCATGACCGGAATGGACTTCCCTGGAGCCTCATCTTCTGCAGCACCACCTCCTCCTCCCACTCATGGTGAAGATTTTGCCTCAAGGGCAACAGCAGCTCTCTTTGGTCCTCCTACAGGTCCTCCTACTGGTCCTTCTCCTTATGGTATGTCTTGATCTACATTTTTCGAATCTTAAAGTCTGTCCTTCCATCTATTCTCTGAATGACTCAATAATTTAGGTCCTTCTTTTTGGCAAGAAGACTCCCCAAGCCACAATGGTGATGGACAATGATGGATGAACAGATCTGGTCAGCACTTCTCTTCTTCAGGCCCTTATTGGATGCTTGATGACAAAGGGGGAGAAGAGCAAGGGATTAAAGCTTAGCTTTTGTTTTTAGTGTGCTGTCTCTGGGAGATCCGGTTTTACCGGTTTGCCAAACCGGTGAAACCGGTTTCTGCTGTGCTGCAGAAACTTGTTGTAATAATTCAAATCTATCGAATCTTTATCTCTTGTGGATTTGAGGAACTTGATTGTGTGCTACTGTGTGTAATAAACCTGTATTTCAATTAAGTTATACTTTGCTAGTGTGATATGCTTGTTTGAGTGATGAATGTTTTTTGTTTGTGTGTTGACTGGGTAGAACCGGTTACACCGGTTTGAAAAACCGGTGAAACCGGTTTTGGTCTGGACAACACACATGCACCTTCTTTGAGTTTTTGTGATTTGCATGTCATATTTTATTCCTATATGTTGTTGTTGTTTATCTCAGTATCTTGTTGTATCCATGATGCTTAGTTTTAGGGGGAGCTCCCATGCTTTTCTCTTAAAGATGTGCATTTGGCATTTGAGGCCAAATTTTTGAAATTCCATTCAAAGCACATATTAAGGGGAAGCTCATAATTGATCTGAGAATTCATTAATGTTTATTCATATTATTTGTAAGCTTTAATCGGGTTGTCATCAATCACCAAAAAGGGGGAGATTGAAAGTGCATCTAGGCCCTCAAGTGGATTTTGTTGAATTGAATGACAAAGCGATTAAAGGACTAATGTGTTTGTTAAAAGTTATGAGCAGGGATTAAAATGAATATTTTATGATACACTATTGTTCATGGGTTGAATGCAATGTGTATGGCTCATAATGTTGCATACCAACGAGTGTGTGGTCCCATTATGCAAGGATATGATAAAATGGCAAGCTATGGTGAAATAAGAAAGGAGACATGTTGACATATGTGAGATATTGGTCTCTAAAATAATGAAGGCTTGTTGAACATATACATATGGGATATCTTGGATCATGGTTGATAAAGATTGCTAGATATTGCAAGATTAGTTGTCACTATTGAAATCTAAATGCAATACAAACCGATATGGAGCTACATGAGAAGCAATGATGAAGCAATAATTCGGGATATGTTATGTTGGTCTCCAATATTATGAGATGATCCAATTGTCAAAGAAGAATGATAGTGCAAGACTTCATGTATGAATGATAAAAATGACATGAGCATATGTGTTACATATTGGTCTTCAATTGGAAGCTTGCATTATGTGGGATATTCTTTGTCAATCAAGAACAAGCATTTGAAGATTCTTTCAAGTGGAATTCATTCAAAGGCAAAGCAAAGTCAACTTGATGATACAAGGGTAAGTGATGAAGAAGCAAATCGAGATGACTAGAGCGAGGGACTAAGCAAGCTAAGGTGCAAATTGCTAGGGTGAAGCATCTAGTATCCGAGGTGTGTTCGAAGTATCATATTCAAGTCTCATCAAGAAAAGCAATGCAATGCATATATATGTTATGATTGATAAAGAGGGTGACATAAGGATTAAAGCGAACTCAAATATAAGTTATGGAAAATCCTAAGTCACTAGCTCAAGGTGGATATGCTCAGTTGAAGATACAATGTTGAAAAGCCCTCAAAGAAGTGATTGATCAAGTAATGGCATGATCATTGACATACAAGCTCAAGTAGTTGAATTATGATTTATCTTATGTCTTGAGTATAGGTATGCCGTACTATCAAGAGGGATGCAACATTGGTTAAATGACAAACTCCAAAAGTGCTCAAGTGAACCCTTGTGAGTCTAACCATGAGAGTTTCTAACTTAGTGGGGGTTCCCTGGGAAAAGCGGTTTTACCGGTTTTGGAAACCGGTTAAACCGGTTTTGTGGCCTGAGGTGTCTAACGGCTAGTTTGTTTGAATTCCGGTGAAACCGGTTTTGATAACCGGTGGAACCGGTTTTCACTGACAGAATAACGGCTAGTTTTTGGAGGGATGGGTATTTATACCCATGAGCTCCTCTTGGAGGGGCTGCTGGTTCCTTGCGTCCCTAACATCTTTAGAGGCCAGCAGAGCTCTCCCCAACCTCTCTTTGTGAGATTTGAGCTATTCTTGTGAGATTCTTGAGTTGGGTTGAGAGAGTGACTTGTGTGTGAGCATTGGAGAGCAATCCATTCCTTGAGCACTTGTGGTTTCGTCGATCAGCTGTTGAAGCATTTGTTACTCTTGGAGGTTCTTCCTCCTAGACGGCTAGGCGTCGCCCGGTGAGCTACCAAGTTGTGTGGTGAGCCACGGGATCGTTTGTGAAGGTTTCACCTCGCCTCCGCAAGGGAAGAGGTCACTTAGTGGAAGGAGGAGATAGCTTGATCTTGGGTGGTCGTATAAGCTTCCTCAACGGAGAGTAGGATTCACCGTGCCGTGGTGGCTGCTTGGTGCGAGCGGTGAATCCGAACTTCGGGAGAAAAATCTCTTGTCTCTTGGTTTGAGCTTTTTCCTCATATTGTCTTTTCTAGCATATTACTCGTGCTTCCGCTACGATCTACTTTGGTGTGTTGAGCTGTGTGCAGGAGCTTCATTGGAACACTTGGAAACATCCCTGGAAGCTTCACACCATTTGTGGTTTGTGCTAGAATTCGTAGAGGGGAATTATACTTGTTAGGGCAATCTGTATAGGAACCGGTTTTACCGGTTTGGGAAACCGGTAATACCGGTTTTGGTGCTGACAGTTGGAATTAGTTTTTGTAATTTGCAGATTCGCCTATTCACCCCCCCCTCTAGTCGACATCAAGGTTCTTTCAAAACCTCACCAAGAGTTAGTGGCGGATCTAATGATCCAGATTTGGTTTGTAGGGGGGCTGATTTCTTCCTCTTCTATCTTCCCTACCTCCTCTATCTATTATTCTTCTTTTTCCTTATTTTTTTTCTTCATAGCTCTCTTTTAATTCTAATGGAAGCTGTAGCAATAGGAGGAGAGGGGTGGGGGGGTTGTGGGCTGGAGCACCACCCCTAGCCCCCTGCTGGCTCCGCCACTGCCAGCAGTGAGCAGAAGTGAGCATTGGAAAAGAAAAATATAAAAGCACTCAATTGGCTCACAAGGGTATCCATTTCACTATTTCAGTTGCGAATAGAAAGCACAATGAATGAAGAAGAAAGCTAATAGAGTGATATGGATACGAAGTGAAATTCTCTCTTAGACTCCTTCGAAGAAAGAATTGGCGTAAACAAAATGACCCGGAAGTCTAAATTACCCCTCAACTATAGGCATAGTCTAGATAACCTCTAAACTATTTTTTTTTCAAATAACCCATAAACTATGTCAACTAGTTCAATTTACCCCTCAGTAAGATTTGTCTTTTTTTGTTTCTCCACATACAAATAGAGTTTTAAGTTCATATTTTGCGGAGTGATAGATGACATCATAATTTATGTTAGAAAATATATTATGAATTTTTTAGTATTATTTTAATAGTCTAATACATCTAAGTATGAATTAATCATTAACTGTATAAAAATTAAGTACAAAAAATATATGGTATTTTTTAACATAATATACGATGTTCTCCGTCATCCCACAAAATTTGAACTTAAAACTTTATTTGCGCGTGGAGAAACAAAAAAGAGGACAAATCTTACTAAAGGGTAAATTAGACTAATTGGCAAAGTTATGGAAGTAAATTGAACCAAAATATAATTTAGGAGGTTAACTAGACTTTTAACCACAGTTGAGGGCTAATTTACACTTTTTTTCAATATTTGTAACACTAGGCCTCACTTTTAGAGGAATTGGGCCGTCCCAATCTGTGTCAAGCCACTTTCACGCAAGTGGGCCAGATATTTCGACCGAGATTTGAGTGACCATTAGCGTACAATTTTGGGCCTCATCTGTATATTTACAGGACTATCTATGCGGGCCTGATCGCACCATCGCACATAACCGCCTTACGAGCCGCCGCACGGGTCCAAACTCCAAATAGCCCGACCCGCTGACGCTTCGCTTCATTTGCAACGCTTCTTCCAGCTCGTCTCCAGTTCGCCCAGTTCCCAATTCCCCAAACCCCTCGCCGATCTCCCCGCCTTCTCGAACCTTCCTTCCCCGCGCCCGACGATGACCACCGCGCCCGCCGCCGCCACCGGGCCGGCGGCTGCAACGCGTACGGTGGCCTCGGCGGTGCTCCGCGTCCAGATGGCGCTCCTCGACGGCGCCGCGGCATCCAACGAGGCTCTCCTCCACGCGGCCGCCTCCGCGCTCCTCTCCCGCGCCGACTACGACGACGTCGTCACCGAGCGCACCATCGCCGACGCCTGCGGCAACCCCGCGTGCCCCAACCCGCTACCCGCGGCGGCCACCGCTGGCGGCCCCCGGTTCCACATCGCCCTCCGCGAGCACCGCGTCTACGACCTCGAGGAGGCGCGCAGGTTCTGCTCCGAGCGCTGCCTCGTTGCCTCCGCGGCCTTGGCGGCTTCGCTCCCGGCCGATCGGCCCTTCGGGGTCCCGCCCGAGCGGCTCGACGCCGTGGTCGCGCTCGTCGAGGGCGGTGGCGCAGGGGAGGGGCAAGGGTTAGGGTTTCGGGATGCGAATGGGAAGATGAAGGACGAGGGGAGGAAGCTGGAGATCAAGGAGAAGGAGGTCGCTGTGGCAGGGGACGTCACGCTGCAGGACTGGGCTGGGCCCTCGGATGCCATCGAGGGGTATGTGCCACGCCGTGACCGCACTGCCGAAGGTGAGCCTTCCAAACTTTGCTTGCTAAATAGCTGCATTTGATTTTGTAATTGCGAATTGAATAATGTGAAAGGATGGGAATAGCTACATTCTATTGTCTTGTATGGTGATTTTTTTGCTTGCCTGTGCAGTAGAAGTTTTTTTTTCATACATATATAGTGGTGGTCTGAATTAGCAAGTGAACTGTCATTAGCTCTAGTTACCAATTCCGTTAGATACATGAGAACTATGTGAGTGAAAGGATCCAAATTCAATGCCTATCTTCATATCATGCATACAATTGCTTGCGTGGTGATTGACACGTGCAATACTCAGATTTTGGATCACATGTTGTTGTTTAAGTATAAATAATAGTAACTAAAAGTTAACGGACAATAGACTAATATAGAGCTTGCCATTGATGGATTTTCTGACTCTTACATAGGAGAACAAACATGACCATCGTGGGCTCGTGGCTCCATAAAGGAGGTTCATCCACCCTCGTGTTTTAGCCATTTCAATACACTTGATTACTGCTAGCATTTACATCATGACATTGCTACTGACGCGGTTCAATCTGCGTTTCGAATAACATTTACATTTCTTTAGGATCCATGGCTTTGTTGCAGCGGTTCCTACTATTTTTCTTAGGGAACTTGCACGTTAGAAACAAAATCTTGGTTCTGAATGGTTGGTCTATGGTTTTGTTCAATTATTTCCTAGTTACATGTGACTGGTGTAACGATATGTACAAGAGTAACGGTAGTTTTATTTGCAGGCACATTTCTGTACATGAAAGGATGCTTAACTCCATTCTTGCCCTTTGTTCGGCCTGTCTTAAATATCGAACAATTGAAGAAACAGTGAGCTTGTGTTCTGTTTTCAGGGCAAAAGGCAGCCAAGCAGAACAAAGTTGCTGATCCTGAGCTGTCCAGAATTGAGAACGTGGATTGTAGGAATGCTGCTGCTCCTGGTGATGATGGAATGGCAAGTTCATCTCCATTGGCTGAGACACGTGTGAGCTCAGAAGTAATAGCTGAGAAGCTGGGCAACATGGTTCTTGGTGAGACACCTAGAAAGAAGACAACTAAAACCCCATCGGAGATGTTAAACCAGGACGAAGACAACAATATGTTGTCATCTTGCATATCTGATTCCATTGCGAAGCAGCTGGAGGATGTAGTTCTTGAAGAGAAAATGGGTAGTAAGAAAACGAAAGCTAGTAAAGCACCATCCAGGTCACAGAAGAGCAAGTCCAGAAAAAGGCCTGGAGGAAGTGATGGGTGTGAGGTGGATTTTACGAGTACCATCATTATTGGGGATACTTCGACAAACATGGAGCAAGGGACTATGAATCAGTATAACTACTTTTCAAGTTCTATATTGACAGACAATTATGCCTCTTCATCTCAGTCTGCACCAAAAGATTCAACACAAGCTTATGCTGAACAGGTATACAAAGAATTTAGTGAAGCAGTGAGCATTGGAAAAGATGAGACAAGTGATGAGAAGATGAAACCTGCACTAAAATCTTCAATGAAGGTTACTGGGTCTAAGAGCGGAAAGCAGTCTGTGACATGGGCGGATGAAAATGGAAGTGTTTTAGAAACAAGCAAACTATATGAAAGCCCTTCAAGTGGTATGAAACAATCTGAGGAAGGCATAGACATTTCATTAAGGCGTGCATCTGCAGAGGCTTGTGCTGCTGCACTTGTTGAGGCTGCAGAAGCTATTTCTTCAGGCACATCAGAAGTAGATGATACGGGTGAGCATACATTCACTACATTGCTTTAATTTTAGGCACATATTTTTTTTATCGGTACTGACTATATCTTTCCAAATTCAGTTTCAAAGGCAGGAATCATCATATTGCCTGACACGCTTCACCAGAAACGATACAGCAATGACAGAAACAGTGATGGAGATGAAGAATCTGAAATTGATAGGGATGTCGTGAAGTGGCCTAAGAAGACCGTGCTTCTAGACACGGACATGTTTGAGGTCGATGATTCCTGGCATGACACGCCTCCAGAAGGTTTCAGTCTAACAGTGAGTATTCTTGAGAAAAGAGTAGCACTTTTGCTTCATTTGATTCAATGCCAGCATGACGTGGATTTCTTTACAGCTGTCCAGTTTCGCAACAATATGGGCTGCGCTGTTTGGATGGATCTCCCGTTCATCTTTGGCCTATGTATATGGGCTTGATGGGGGTTCTGTGGAAGAGTTGTTGATTGCCAACCGGAGGGAATATCCTGAGAAAATAGTTTTGAAAGATGGGCACTCGGCGGAAATTAGAAGAGCTCTAGATACATGTGTTTGCAATGCCCTGCCAGTACTTGTATCAAACTTGAAGTTGCAGATCCCAGTTTCAAAGTTGGAGATTACTCTGGTAAGAGTCAGGTGTCTTGAGGAATTAATACTATAGCCAGTCTAAGAATTGACATGCACTAATTTGCAGGCTAGCTTGATACTAGCATCTGTGGAGTTTTTTGGATCATCTAATGTGATCGTCTGTTTGCTTACAGGGCTACTTGATTGACACAATGTCATTTTTTGATCCGCTGCCTTCCCTGCGATCAAGGCAGTGGCAAGTGTTGGTTCTGGTGCTGCTTGATGTGCTCTCCATTCACCGGCTTCCTGCTCTTGCTCCAGTCTTCTCAAATTCAAAGCTTGTGCAAAAGGTGACCCAACTGATTTCACTTCCCCTTGACGACTGCTGTGCAGGCACAGGGATGTATCTGCCTTTTCTTTTGAGACACCTGATATGTTCCCCTGTCGATGTGTGATGCAGATGCTGAACGCCTCTCAGGTTAGCAGAGAGGAGTATGACTCAATGGTTGATCTCTTCCTCCCTTTTGGAAGATCTGTTCAGAAACCCATGCCGATTTAGCTTTAACGAGAAGGTGTGTGTGAATCGGGCCTCCGAAAGCTGCACGAACCAGCTGCTGCTCTGCATTAGATCAATTATGTTGATGTCTGAACCGACCAGAGTAAATACAAGTTGCTGTCAACGAGTCGTGATTAGCTATTGAACGAACTGCACCCGGGGCAATTTCAGTGGGCAGAGAAAAGCCTGCGACAGTGACGCCCCGTTGTCGCTTGCGATATTCCTGCTGCGTTTTCGTAGGCTTTGAGGCAATCTTTCCTGTCACACTCAGCAACTGTTAAGCTCTAGTGTGGAGGACTGGGCAGCAAAAGATAAACTCGCCTGCGATATCTTTTCGTTTTTCTTGGGATTTACCTCTGACACCATATATATCATCGAGTTTTCCTGTGCGTTCTTAGTTTATCCAGAATATCTACTAGTTTGTGCGTGGTTTTGGCAGCCGAACCCATACACTGTACCATTTGACTTATCTAACCTGCTGGTCACTGCCGAATTGTGTGATTGGCACAGGTGCCTACTAGTCCACTTCCATCATCTACCTGCTCCAAGTTAAAAGACAAAGTTGATTGATTTCCCCAGCGCTGTCGCTGTGCTTGAAACCGCTTTCCCTTATCCTGGCACTTGCGTGGTCAAATGCAGCGGCTGTGCCCGCTCCCCTGCTCCTTCCTCACTCAGGTTGGCGGCTCAGGTACCATGTACCAAGACCAACACAAAGGAACCATATACGTGGGGGACTGATGAAGTCACCACCGAGACAGGTATCGCCCTTTGGCCGGCTTGCTAAGCACCACGAACTGGCTCCTGTAGACAAGTTTCACAAGCTTTTCAGGAAAAAAAAAAGACAGCTTCCTACACAGGCTCACAGTTTTCAGGTGCCTATATAGACTGTCCACAATTGTATAGCTAGCTTCAACAACTCGCTCAAATGACCTTTGCCACAGTTCCGGCATTACAACAGAACCAACTTGTAACATGTAGTGCAAATGAAGCATACACAGACGGCAACAACTTCAATAGATATATGTACAACAGAGAGGCGGTGTCAATTGTTAACATAACAGCAATGACTAGCAAAGGGTAAAAAAAAAAAGGAACAAAGAGAAATAACCTACAAAACTGCTGGCTGCTGCTGCAGCTGACCTGCCTACTCGGCAGCAGCCTCTCAACAAATGGAAGCTAGTACCCAGCGCTCATGATCCGTCAACACTAGTGTTGTCAGCGAGTTGTATTTACACATCCCGAGCCAAGCCTTCCCTTCTCAGGGCTACACTCTTACCTCTGGCTGTGGTCGGTCCCCAGCCAGCTCCTCAGGTTGCACAGTGCCTCCGTCGACAGGCTCTTGCAGCTCCTCGGTCTTGCAGGGTGCTCCTGCTGTGCGCCCAGGTCCGACACAAAGCATACAATGATAACGGTCAGATTGTCAGCTGTCTCTAGCCGCTTCGCTTCCATGACAAGTTCCCTCGCGCACCGCGCGGGGTCGTCGTGCTGCCGCAGGCCACGCCGCACGAGGCTCACCGCGTGCTGGCTTGTCATCACGTCCCAGATCCCATCGCAACCCATGATGAGGAACTCGTCGTCCTCTGTGAGAGTGGCCTGTTGAAACTCCGGCTCCGCAATGAGCGGGGATGCTGAGGCGTCGGGCGTCTTCATGTCCCAGTCCCCAAGGGCACGGGTCACGGAGAGGACGCCATTGAGGTAGCCGTCCTCGATGTATCCCCCAGACGCAGCAACCCTTTCACACTCCTCGACATAGTTAGCCCTGTGATCTCGAGACATCTCCATGGCTACGCCTTTCCTGCATAGGACTGCCCGGCAGTCTCCAGCATTTGCAATCAACAGCTGCCTGCAAGGTAGGGCTGCCATGTTAAGACAAGACCAGTGCGATTCAATTAACTGTTAGAACCAGTTCACCACAGTGCACCTCACCTCCCAAAGACTAATGTGGTGAGTGCCGTGGTTCCAGAAGAGCGGCTGATATCTAAATCATCAGCCAGAGCAAGATCTGCCTGCAGGAAAGCTTTGCGAACAGAGTTCTCAACAGACTGAAGGTACAACTCATCTACTTGTGATGCTTGTGGGAACTCACTGTCCTCAAACAGGAACCTCATTGCATGCCTTTTCATGTAAGCTGCAGCATCCGGACCTCCATGGCCATCAAAAACCTGAAATGGTGGTCGCAGTTCATTGATCAGTTCAAGGCTTCAGGCAGTGTTGATGGGGATATAAAACAGGAGCAACCATCTATAGTGAAAAGAAAATAACTTACACCATAGAAGGCGCTCGGCAACGGGCAGATCAACAGCGAGCCAAGATGAGCAGATAGATCATCTATCCGGATATGTTCATCTTCCATGTACCTCCTAGGTCCAATATCAGCAAAGCTACCAGACCGGATGTTGGGCACAAACTGTAGCATCTCCACAGATACACTCGGTGCAGCATCAGACTGCTCCAGCCCCTATATCAAAAGCAAAGACAATTAGTGCCTCGTTTGCTGAATAGTAGAAAGCAATAAGGATAGCCTGATGTTACAATCCTAATTGACAAAACTAACACCCTATGTCAAAGCCTCCAAGGCCTAACTATGTCAGTTTCCAAAAAAGTTCCGATTTTGCTGGCCAGATTAGAAGTCTACTCAGTTGACAAACTGCACACCTATTCAAGTAAGAACATACCATAGACACAAATGGTTCACCCACTACCCCACTACACACTAAAACAGGCTGTGAAGCTGCAGGAAGGTGAAATTTCTATGCAGCAATAGGCCAACGGTTAATGACCAGATTAAGAACCATTAGGACAAACCCATCTGGTAATTCCAACTTCTGCAAAAGCGTGTATCACAACTCAACAACCACCTCGCACTACAGCAGTACAGCTACAACCTACAGATATGGGTCCAATAATTTCACCACCCACTTTCTCATCCCCGAGGGCTACAACTGTGCAACCACCACACTAGGCCTCCCCCTAGAAAGGAGCTACCTTTCCCAAGCAAGTACTATATCAGACTTTTGCATCGACAAGCAGATCTTTTTTTCCCCAAACGAAAAGGAAGATGAAAAGAGAACTCCCTGGGATTGTCCTACACACTTCAAGAACAGTATCACAGCGGTAATCGGTGACAATACCTAACATGAATCTGATTACAAACTTACAAGCAATTCTCCAGAAAAAGCTAAATGTTCCCAGTTCCCACTCTGACTATCTCCAAACGAAGATGATTTTTTTCCCAATATTAAAACAGAAAGGCCCGAGCTTGAGTAACTCACCCTGAGAGGCACCTCTACGGCGACCTCGACCTCGACCTCGACCGCAACCTCCGCCGGCGCGGCCGCCGCCGCCGCCGCGGACATCCCAACGACCTCGTCGACCCCCTTGGTCACGCACCGGTGGTACGGCACCTCCAGCACCGGCACGGGCGCCTGATGCATCACCTCCGCCTCGGCCACCATCTCCGCACCTCAACAGGGCAAACGACTCCCGATCCAAGGACGAACACTGCCGCCGCCTCGCCGGCCACCAGAAAGAAAAAAAAATCCCGATCCGCAGAGCGATCGATCAGTTGTGCCGGAAATAGCACGGAAACCTCCGAAAGCCGCCGTCTTTGGACGATCTGAGGGGTGGGAAGGGCGATCTCGATGGTTTCTAGGACACGGTTTCTTGATCTGAAGAGGGGAAGGTCGAAGAAGACAGGGGAAGAAGAAATGTGCAAACGGGAGGGGGGTGGTTGGTATTTATCCGTGGCGTGTGCGTTCGCGGAGGTGACCGGCGGCGACCGGTGCGGGCGGGCCGGTGACCGGGTGGTGGCAGTGCGTTTGGGGCGCGCGCACGCGGCTGCTGCACGGACACGTGGCTGTCGCTTGCCCGTGTGAATTGTGATTGGCTGCCGACCACTGCACAGTTTTCCCCCTGTTTTGGGAGGACGTTTAAAGATGATGATTATTGCTGGATTGGAGATAAATAGAAGAATGTGTTTTAATGATGCAGAGATTATGTCATTTAGTAGTGGCTTAACGGAATGTTTATTGTTAGATTTCGTGGTTATCAAAGTGATCGTGATTAAGGTTGATTAAAATATGTTTTTGGTTAATTGGTTTGATCAAAACATGTTTTTTTACTAGTCGGTCCTTTCAAGGAAAAGAATGTGTTTGTTGCTGTTAATGGAACTATTACTTGCAATATTTTTTTTGCGGTTATTACTTGCAATATTTAACGCGTGGTAAAGCATAAGTTGTCGCTGTGATTGTTTCCGTTTTTAACAAGGAACAAGCTTCTGTCCTTCTATCCTTTGTCTTCTTGGCTGAGAAGAGTGAGGATCACATGGTAAAAGCAGATTGGCGGAGCGTAGAAGCGAGTGGTCCTTCTTTCTTGCACGACAACAAGTAAGATCTCTTGCATTCCGTCTATGAATTTACTGTGCACTCTCAAGTATGAAGGTGTGATGCAGGAGGGCGGATCGGCCGGAGGTAACCTCGGTGCCTAGCGTTATATAAGGCAGAGGAGTAGCCTCTGCCCCTTTTCATGAAGGTGCGATGCATGTCAGATTTTCATTAATAGTTAATTATCCGAAGCTATAATCAACGTATGTAGCTGGAGACTGCAAGTGGATATATATAAGAGTTTTGGGTGCTTCTGATTCACTTAGATGAGTTCATATATAAGAGTGTTGGGTCGACTCAAGCCCAAAGGTTCCTTTTTTTTTGTTTTTTTGCATCCCTGTCTATAACCCCAAGTTCATAACGATGTAGAAGCAACGATTAATAGCTAATGATACATTGAAAGCCACTACCATCGACCCTAAAAACTATGAAGATCATGGCAGAGTAACAACAAAAATACAAAGATTAGCAATGCTCCCTCCATCCATGAATATTGAAAATGATATGTTTTGTAGCAATAGAAAATACTAAGTATATTCACTACATTGTAAGATGTTCGCAAAAAAAAGTATATCATAAGATAATGAAAGGTAAAGAAATATCTCTTTTTTTAAAAAAAAAACCTTGATGGGGAGCGTACTAGATACCCGATCCAAATGTACGGCTACGTGTACACATTTTTTCTAAACAACACTGTCGACCCAAATAAGTACAGTGATTTCAGCGTTATTGTACGGAGTGGGACGCGGTACGTGGCCGGCCGGAGAGCGGCACGCACATACTTGTCGAGTTGCTTCAGAGTCGTGCAAAAAGCATTGCCCCCTTTGTGTACGTGTCGCTCCTGACAGACAAAGTCAAAACGAAGACGACAACGTCATCGCAAGAATTTCACTCTCCTGCCCTATTGAAGCCTACTCCGTACATACACCAAGAAACCATTAGCCAACAGTTGTTGTGTGGGAGATTCTTTTCCCAAACGCATGCGTTTTCATGTGAAACCCACAAGTCATTTGAATTTCTTGTTTTCCAACTAGGTCATAGCTCTTGTTTTCCAACTAGGTCATAGCTCCTCTTTTTTTTTTTAATAAATATCGTATTAGGTTCGTTCTAAGTCAAAATTATTAACTTTGACCGAATTTGTAGAAAGATATACCAACATTTATCTTACCAATCATATGTACTAGTAAAACATATTATATGGTGGATTCAACGAAACAAATTTAGTATTACAGATGTTGTTATATTTTTCTATAAAGTTGATCAAAATTGAACAACTTTGATTTAGGCTAAACAACATGTAAAAAAACCGGAAGGAGTAACTATTTTGTTACTCTTTTGAAGGGAAAAGGGGTTGTTACTCGGTGTCTTGTTTCTTTCTCCTATTGCTTGTGAGATTGAAACAAGGTAATATTTAGTCATGCATTTAGCAGTGTCGTCAATAAAAGTTGGGTCATTAAAAATAACTGAGGCGCTTAGAATATCCAAAATCTGTTTGATCTACAGCGGCATTCCTCTAAACTTAATGTTTGAAAAATTAGCTTCATAAGGTCATTCTGAATGGAGTTTTCTAGAGAGTTTCATAGGCATTAAATTCAATGTTATATCAGCATTTTTTGTGGCTTGGCAATGAAGAATGAGGGATTCACTGAATGCCTCCGTTAGCTGTATTACTCTCTTGCAAAGTTTTACTAACCTTTGTTTTAAAATAAATAACCTTTTTGACTTTTACTCAGATATATTTAGTGAAGTAAGTGGAAATTTCTCACTAGATCTTTACTAAGAGAGCATGCCATGTGGTTCAAGATGATTTATTAAATAGTTAATCTTCGATCAAACATTGTATGGCAGTATAAAGTAGAAATGATAATAGTTTTGGAACGGTTGCAAGGTGTTAGGACCTGTTTATTTCTGCCTCCTCGCGCCGCCAAAGTGATTGCCACACTCCAAAATGCCCCTATTTATACTTCAAAACACTTGTGTTCAGCCTATGCTTATTTTATTTTCTCTCTTTTGCCACTGGGTCCAATGAGAGAGCAACAAGTCATCACCAAATATTAGAATAGTGGCCGGTGACAGGTGAGGAGAAAAGATGCCCTTTTCCCTCCTCCCTGTCCTCTCGAGTTCCTTCTTTTTCCTTGGCTACAGTGTTGGTTGAGAAATGAGAAGATCGGCAAGCACAAGTGTCATCACCATCACAAATTTATTTTGGTCGTCTGTGCCGGAGGAGAAACAGGCGACGTGGCACTATCCATGCTCCAGCTTGTGGATTGCGAGGAAGAGAGAGTGGCATCATGATCTTTTCTTTCTAGTCTCGTTTGTAGTCACAAATTCAGGAAGAAGATTCTAGATGTTTATCTTGATCAATAGGAAGCTTCTACGATACTCTGTCTGGATTATGGGAAAAGATATGAGTAGTCTTATAGGCTAGAATTTTCTGGTAAATGAAGCTGCAATTTTCCCATGATATCTAATGCTAGCTAAACCATGGCAAATAAGCGAATAAGTTAAACCTCCAGTTCATCAACGACTGAAGTTGGAACTAATTGCTTGATACCTCAACTTGTATATATCTATATACTTAGAGGGGGTGGAATCCGCGGCCGTACGGCGCTCCGACGCCTCCTCCTCCAATAGGAAGTTGACATGTCACGCCTAGCCAATGAGCGATCGACACGTCGTCAGTGGCTTGCTCTGTTTGATCGGAGCTCATGGGCTGGCTGTTTCCTCCTCATTTGGGCCAGCCGTGGGCCATCTGCGCGCATGCACGACGCGCGGCGGCATGGGCCTGAACCTTTCACTGCCAGGCGCAGCAGGCGCAGCCCTACCTAGTACTATTATTGAGGGCCGGTAGAATTTGCGCTTCCCGGGTTGTGTCTTTACAAAACAATAGTACTGAGTTTACACAAATTTTAGAGGATGCCCTGTAGAAGTTTCATTTCTGTTTTATCCTGTATTGCAGTTGCAGGTACTCAATTTCCTCTATGTATCATACAAGCTTCCTGATCCTGATAGCAACTCATGCAAATCTCATTGGCATCATCTGATAACGCAATTTAACAACCGTGGCGAAAATGACACTGCAAATGGGATTAGGGGAATGCTCCAATTGGGCTGAAGTGGACAGGAACAGTTTATAAAGTAAAACCGCACTGCTAGGCCTAGCCCGGCCCAAAAGTCTACATTTATGTGTCCACAAATGGCCCACAAAAAAGATTTCTAAGTACCACTCTTATAAGGTACATGGACAATATTTGGGCTACAAGCTCATTGGTAGTCTACGCTATAGCATCAAACAAGTTAGCTGTAATACAGTTTGAAGTTTTTTTTATTTTATATGTTTTTTATTCATGTGGTAATCAGCAGATTATTGTTTAGTACTACTCCTATATGTTAGCTTATCCTTTTTCATATGGAAATTAAATCTCTCTAGCTTAATATAGGAAGCAGGCAAGCAAGGTCAAGCCCATCACTTTCACATTCTACTTGCTAACTCCTTAACAACCTAATCCATTTAAGAGCAGCTTCGAGAGAGAAAAAACATACCGATAGTTCAATGCATGCCTCCCTTCGTCAACTGTCATGTATTTTTGATGTGGAAGTATAGCTACCTAAGATGCTGAGTGTATAACTAGGAGTAGTTGGACCAAAAGGAATAAATATGAAAAACACATCCTACTAAAAAGATTATAATTGCAAAATCCTTATTCCATAGACGCCCCACAAGTTTATTGCAAAACACCTCATTTCGAAACTACTAAAGGCAACCGGGGAAATTAACATGCAAAAAAAGATCCAATATGTTGTCGAGCAAACTTCAAATTTGGTTGCAAGTGACGGTTGATTCAGCAGAGCAAATTTGAAGCAACTCATACAGCAGGAGGTTCAGCAATTCAAATTTGAAGCAAATTCGTATAGTGGCCCCCCTGCCGCATAAATTTCATACCAACGAAATGTCAGGATTGCTGCAACTGCAATCTGTTGTCATAAAAACGCAACCGAATTTTCTCCCCCCACATACCAACTACAGCTGACGAATTAAACCAAGATTGGCCCATCTGAAAATTTCAAACAACTGGATCTCAATTCTGCTTTGCTTGACAGTTGCTACATGCCATGCTCTTTCAAGTTCAAACTTTGAGGACAGCATGCATGCATGCCAGTATGAAAACAATGACATTTCCAGCGGACAAATGGTTCTACTAAACAGATTTTTTTTTTAAAAAAAAGGCACTTTGGCTGGACTAATTGCCGTGTTCTGAATTTTTTGGTCGGTCGTGCCGGCCGTGAGCGGCCGGTGATGATGAACAGCTGCACTGTCATGTCGCCCTGGGTCCTGGTCGCCTGCCTTTTTCTTCCTTCTTGATTTCTGTTTAATTTTTAAATTCATGATTTCGGCGGGTCTGATTAAAATTTGATCATGTCATTAGTTTAGTACGGCCTGATTGGACAGTTAGTTACGCTGGCATCTGAAGGATCCATGTTGCTTATATAGAAGACGACAACGACTACTAGTATAATACTACGAAGTTGTTTAACTCTGTCGAGCCCCGTATCATTCATGTAGTATGATACCAATGGATAGATAAACAACACCAGATCGTATTCTTACCTGATGTACATGTACGCGTGACAGAAGTAGACGACACCGTACGTGCACTGCTCATTTCTAATTATAATATACATGTATTTAGTATAAATACAAAAATTGCGCACATACCGTACCGTGGCTATCACGTTTAGAGAAATCAAAGAAATATATTTCTAGAGATGCTTGAATGTTTTGCCTCCTATTTTTTTGTGTGTGTTTCAAACATGTTGTGAGATCATTCTTATCTACTAGACATAAGCAGCTAGCTCATTTGGGAGGAAAAAAAGGTTATGAACACAACAAAAGGTGCCAGGAGAAAAAGCCTATGCAGAAGCAGAACTAGAATATCCAAGCTTTTTCTCGACAGCCATGATCGCCAAGCATCAATGAGTGGATGCACTCGCAGAACAGCTTTACAACACAAAATAAAATAGATCTATATGTGTAGATTACGAGCAGGCCCAATAATCTAGCAAGGAAAAGTGAGCCGAAAAGGTTGGTGAAAGATTTTTCTGATGATTACTGATGAGTCTGGTGACCGGCCTGGCCACAATATTTATATATATACAAGTAGCATTTGATAGCTAAGCTACAATGCCATGCTTTTATCTAGTATCTAATGGATTTGTTTTTGTTTTTGTTGTCTGCAGGCAGGCAGGAAGAGAGGGAAGAGGCAGAGTGGGTGCCATGACCCGACCAGCCAGCCTGTGCCGGACCACAATCATTTGCTTTCCTCACTGCAGCTTCAAAGTTCAAACCCCTGATTGATTTGTATGCGCCCTCAACTGAACTCAGACATATGTATCCTCATTTCATACAAAAAATGCATTGGTCAATATTTTGATAACAAATTTTGAGCTGTTTTTCTCTTCTTATTTTTTAAAAAGTTTAGGTCATACTTAAAAGAACGTGATGTGAGTTCCCATTTTAGGACAGTCAAAGACGAGGCTCAAAAGAACATTTGGTGACATATCTAGGATCATTGGGTAGGTCGCTTGCAAACAAACGTGTGGTAAGATGCATTGCCAAGATTGAACATATATATAAGATATATTGTGAAAAGGAGCTCGATTGTTATACCTTTTAGCTATAGCAGAGAAACATTGTGAAGCTATTAATGAAAGCCACAAGCTCCTTCATTTTTGTAGAGAGGGAATGTGATGTTGTGCTTTATCTTACTACACCTCTAAAGTCTAAACTGCTCATAACAAGTTCAAATTTTCCTCTATGCATTCTTTGCTCATCCTTACAAATTCTAAAAACGTAAAGAAGCCAAATCTTTAGGAGGCAAAGAGAAAAAGAGGCCCTATAACTGGAGAAGAGGATGGATATGAATTGGCGCCGCTGGACCGGAATCTTTCAACGGTCAAACAGACACCATAATAATATCAGTAAAATCCCCATCCTTTTTCCCTCCAATTAAATAAACAATTAATTGATTTATTGCTGTCATGCAATTTTCTTGTGCGTTATAACTTGTCTTTCTTTCCCCGGGCGTCGCCTCCCTCCCTCCTTCCATTCCTCCCCCCTCTTCTTCAATCCTCCCCGTGCCGGAGTTGGAGGGGGAGGGGAGAAGCTTTCCGCGTCCAACCCAACGGCACCGCGTCGCCGATCCGCGCGCGGAGCCGATCCGGTAATCCTTCTCTTTCCTTTTTTTTTTCGTTCCTCTCCCCGCGGCCGCGCCGCTCGTCTCATGCGTCTCTTGGATCCGGCGATTGGGGGCGGGCGAGGCGGACCTTTGATTCCGCCCGGGTTGCCGTGGTTGCGTTGGCGATTCGTGAGATCGAGGGGCGGTGAGGCCTGTGGTTTGGGGCGTCTGGTTTGGTTCGGTTCGGGAAGAGTAGACGCGAAAGGTGGTTCCTTCCTTTTACCATTTTGCTTGTAATGTTCGCAACAGCGATACTTTTGGGTTTCATGGTTTGTTCTTTCTTGTGTTGATTTTCCTCCTTCCTGCGAGAATAAATGGAAAGGTGTGTTTGTGGTAAAAGATGATAGCTTTGGCGTGAATTTGGTGATCTGCGTCGGCAATGCTTTCTTTCTTTTCTTTTTCTGATGATTTATGCGCCATGGTCGGTTAGAAGCTGCAAGATGTTGTTGACTCTGCTGTGATGTCTTCATTTATGATCAGAGCCGAATTGCTTTCGGAAGTGGATAATCTCGATAGATATCCTCTCTAATTGATTAGGCTAGGAGCAAGAGACTTCCCAAATTTGGAAGGGATTGGCCCATCCTTTCAGGTTTCCCAGGTCTATCTAGCAATACAACGTCTCTGCAAGTGAATGTGTTTCCAGCCAACGTTTCTCGAGCTGAGCATCCCAATCATTTTTTTGACTTTCCGTGATCATGCTCTCCATAGGTTGATCAAGTGCCTCAGGTCTTTAGGGAAGCCCCTTGAACAGAGTGGTTTGTGCCGCAAATTGGATAATTTTGTCGTAGCATGGCCTCAGTAGGCGTGGCGCCCTCTTCTTTGGGATTTCAGAACGACACAAGTTCTAGTAGTGACGCAGATCGCCTTCCGAACGAGTTGGGCAATATGAGCATAAGGGATGATAAGGTAATCTGATTCCCTCAAGTAGTTTGTAGATTGCTTGTTGGTGGGTCATCATTTTGTAGTTGGTTTTGGCTTGGAAACAATGCAGGACATTGAAGATATTGTAGTCAATGGCAATGGGACAGAGCCTGGTCATATCATAGTGACTAGCATTGATGGGAGAAATGGGCAGGCAAAGCAGGTAATTTAACAAAAAATAAATTATATGTTATGCAACGGGAGATCCCTTTCTATCAATTTACTACTATCTCATAAGTCATAACAAAACAACTATTGTGTACTGAATTTATTGTATATGTACACTGCAGACCATTAGCTACATGGCTGAGCGTGTGGTAGGTCATGGGTCCTTCGGAACTGTTTTCCAGGTTCGTTGCTGAAGAAATTGGTATCACCTTGAGCTGTTCAGTTTTTATTTTAGTATTACATTTGAGGTACTGAATCCTTTTTCTTCTTTTTATAAACGATACTGCACAGGCTAAGTGTCTTGAAACTGGTGAGACCGTAGCTATAAAAAAGGTTCTTCAAGACAAGAGATATAAGAACCGTGAACTGCAGACTATGCGAGTGCTTGACCACCCAAATGTGGTGGCTCTAAAGCACTGTTTCTTCTCAAAGACTGACAAGGAGGAGCTTTACCTCAATTTGGTGCTTGAATATGTGCCGGAGACTGCTCATCGTGTCATTAAGCATTATAACAAGATGAACCAGCGCATGCCTTTGATATATGCCAAACTTTATATGTATCAGGTAAAGCTTACTCTGTTGGAGTTGTTAATATATCCAAGTAAAACCGCATGATAGCCATAACACGTAAAACCTTGTCATTGACAGATTTGTAGAGCTTTGGCATACATTCATAACTGCATTGGAGTGTGCCACAGGGACATTAAGCCCCAAAATCTCCTGGTATGTCTAGAGTCTAGACATGTCTATCTGTTTGAAGAATTTCATGAGAATTTCATCTTTAGTAAGTTATAAGTGCAGCTTCAGATGGTTTGATGCAATACTATTTCTGCAACAGGTGAATCCTCATACTCATCAGCTGAAATTGTGTGACTTTGGCAGCGCGAAAGTTCTGGTATGGTCATAAGCAACTGAAATTCACAGGAATCCTCGTATTTGTTGTGTGCCTAATTAGTTCGTACTATTTTAGGTAAAAGGAGAACCAAATATTTCTTACATCTGTTCTAGGTACTACAGAGCTCCAGAGCTCATATTTGGTGCTACTGAATACACAACAGCCATTGATGTTTGGTCTGCCGGCTGTGTTCTTGCTGAGCTGCTTCTAGGGCAGGTAAGGATCACACATTTATGTGGGCATGGGTGGACTATCCAGCTTATCTCTGCTTACAATCTGATTGTTTTTTCAACAGCCTCTATTCCCTGGAGACAGTGGCGTTGATCAGCTTGTTGAAATCATCAAGGTAAAGTACTATCTTCATCCCAATTAAACTGCTGCATATTGGTTGCTCTACCTTCAATTTAATCTCATTTTTCTCTCAGGTTCTGGGCACACCCACACGTGAAGAAATCAAGTGCATGAATCCAAATTATACCGAGTTTAAATTCCCGCAAATCAAAGCTCACCCATGGCATAAGGTAGGAATGCTGTATCAGGCTGCACCACCTATCTTCCTATCTCTAACCTCCACCAAAGGTGACATCTTACATTTCTGTCATATTGTGCCAGATTTTCCATAAAAGGATGCCTGCTGAAGCAGTCGATCTTGTGTCCAGGCTTCTTCAGTACTCACCAAAGCTTCGGTCCACTGCAGTAAGTACAACTTCATTGTGTTAGCAAACATGGGGCATGGGCGCATGGCATTTAGGTCCTTCCTGTTATGTTACTTCACTGATTTAAGCAATTTTTAGATTGCAAGTTACTTTCCTATCAGTTATAGCTGGCATCATAAATCTTTTGCAAGTCGTGGCTACTGTCATTTACATTACAAGTTGGTTACTCCCTACAGTTGGAAGCATTGATCCATCCATTCTTTGATGAACTTCGGGATCCAAATACCCGCTTACCAAACGGCCGTTTCCTCCCACCACTCTTCAACTTCAAGCCCCATGGTAAGTCCACTATACTGACTTCACTTGCTCTGATTAAAACCCTCAAACCCCTGATCAAATAACTTTTTCTGCTACTCTGTTGGTATCAAAACAGAGCTGAAGAGTGCGCCGATGGACTTCATGATGAAGTTGATCCCTGAGCATGCACGGAAGCAGTGCGCCTTTGTAGGATGGTGATCTGTGACTGAGAGGATGGCTTAAAGATTAGTTTGAGGACCAAATTGATGTGTATTAGAAACCGGTGGAGATCGACATTGCCTTAAATGCTATAAGATAGGCAATGTGTGTGATTTTTTTTGTCCGAGATTATCATCCCCCCACACCCCAAAAGGGAAAAAAAATGTTGTCCATGTAACAAAATCATCTGCGGTTCTGTAAAGTATTAGAAGAGTATTGGAGCATGCCCCTAAGTCCATGTATCAGTTTGTGCTGAATTCAGTTTGCCTGATTTGTGCTAGCACCATGCTAGGATGCACCCTCTGTATGACAATGTTCGGTCCAACATTTGTTTGTGGATCGAGGCTATTCATTCATTTGTACTGATCTGGCTCTTTCCTGTACCAGTGATCACTATGGGATGATTAGGCAGCACTTGCTTCTTCCTTTTTTTTTTTGACTTCTGGCATGGTTCCGTAACATTCAAACTAGGATGCTTTGGGTACAGAAAATATTACTCATCATATACACGAAATTGAAAAGAAACAACTTATTTCCAGAAACAGGTAGCACCAGCAATTTTCTTGGTGAGAAATAAAACAAACTCTTTTCTAGGTTTAGATTCAGAGATAGTAGTATCCATTAACTTGGATTGAAACCAAGAAAAGAAAGCCTAATAAAAAGAGAGAACTGCACTGAAAGTCTCTCAACTTGAGCCTTTGTGGCACAAAGCTCCCTAAACTTGCATTTTGCTTCTATAGGTCCCTTGAACTTGACACCGGTTTACACCGCAGCTCCATTTCACCGGTTTGCTTAGGGTGAAATTTACTAGGGCTTGTTTGGACTCAGTATTAAAGGGGAATGAGAGATTACGGAGAAATTAGCTCATTTTTCTCTGAAAAAACTTCATTCTCCTCCGATCCACTTGTATCCAAACAAGTCCTCAGGGGTTTCAATTTTCATTTTGCATTTGTACACACAGATCGATGATAGCATATGCTGGAACTTAAACACAGCAATCGACTAAAAAATCTAAGAAACAAACAGGCGAATAGAATGTTAATCCACTTCATTTCAAGTTTTACACTCTTGCACAATGCAACAGCTTCGGAAGGAGCAAGAAACAACAGTAATATTAAGTGACCAGTAAACCAGAACAAAAGGAGAGTTAATTCGCTGCAATAATCAAGTCTCAATATCTGCCAAAGTTTAGTTTACTTGTAACATCCTATATTTACAGATCACATGATGCTACAAGGCAGTTCAATTTGCCACGGCGAAATCTCACCGAAGATGGAAAACATGGAATCATGTTAGTCATCAGTTGACTCCAACTGCAGCCCGCACTCTCTTAACAACACGGACAAATTCATAGAAGCGGTTGGAATCCATGCCCATTGCTGTATTTATCGTTGTACCACCTTTACAAGAAGTATAATTGCCGCCGATAATCAGGTCAAAACCACCAAACTCCCTGATCATATCTTCTATCATCTGTGTTTTCAGCTTCCAGATTCCAGGCACCTGCCTCAGCTCCCCACGCTGCTCAGTTTTGTGCCACCATCTTCTCAAAATTTTCCTATTCACATCAGATTCTTCAACAGACACTACACACTTAAGAGGAATACCTAGCCGATGGATGGTAACTTCAGCGCCTCCAATTCCACTGTAGATGGATAGCAATCTGATCCCATCTGGAAACTTGTTTTTCAGGACTGACAAGAAGTATGACAAAGTGTCAGTCTGAAACGCATAACCCATCGCGGCAAATCTGTCAACTTGATTCAGTTCAAACAAATTTGTGTGGTTATGTGGGTAGCCCAGTATCCTTTCCGCTTGATGTGGCTCCAAAGGGCTTAGCTTGTCCTGACCAACCCAAATAAGGTTTGAAATTCTGCATTGGTGCATAATCTGCATCTGCTTTTCTTGTGAAAGCACTCCTCTTGACTCTCTAACCATCCTCCCCAGTCTCTCACATGTCTGCTCAATCCCGGCAACCTCTGTAGTAACAGCACTGATATGCTTCCTTGTATCCCATGAGGGCCACCATTGTTTTGTGAATGGAAGTGCTTCTTCAATAGTCATTGGTGACTTTGGAACCACAACACGCCTTCTCTCCACTGGAAGGTTATGAATGTAACCTTCATTTCGAGTTAGAGCAGAGAAGAAATGACTATTCACAAACTCAGGCTTCACATTGTACAAGAACTGTGTGAGTTGATGCCATGTGTGTTTTGGGATCTCAACAACATTTGCATACAGGAAATATGGGCGTTTAGCAAGATCACCTTGTACATTTGCACGCAAGCCTGGTGTCATTGTCTCAAGTTCTACCTTAACAGGCATATCGCTGGCCCCTGCACAGTTCCCCATAGACCATGGATTGCCAGGGTGACTACTGGAGGCCCCGCTGTCATCCATAAATACATGCTTAGCCCTTTTCACCCATGTATTGTTATCATCATCATCATAACAGCTCGCAGCAGAGTATGAGGGCTGGTATGTCGAATAATCAGTTTCTGCCTCACCTAGAAAGTCAGATTCAACTTTTACCTGCATATGAGCGTAAGAGGCCAAAATTAGAACATAGAGCATCTTTCAACCTGAGAAGTCTACAAGATTTCTACAGCTATAAAAGCTGCTTAAAAGAATAGCGTTCCATTGACCATCAAAATGAGTTGTCACAGATATAAATGTTCCAATAGATCAAGCCACGATCTAGTATAACATTAGGGAACATCGAACAGGGAACCATATAAACCATTTGAATCTGGATGCCAACAGTAAATTCTGGACCATGCCATCATATAATATGCCCACACGAGATGATTTTAACATGCCTATTGCAAGTCTACAGTAGTAAGAATAGAATGTCATTCAGCTACCTCTTTCTGCTCAATGCTATTGGCTATTCGCCTTGCAAAAATTGAGTCAGCCAGCTCCTCCATTGTTCCTTTCTGGCCTGAAAAGAGTATACACATGCCATTCTAAACATTTTCAGATGTCATCACTCATCAAAACATTGCGCAAAATTGTAGGCATATTTAAGTCCTTAACTTACCAAAACTGTCAATAGCTGATGACACCTCTTCCTCAGTAAAACCCATCTGTAGCAAGTTAAGTGTTTTCTCCATCACACCAAACAGAGCTTCAGCCTTTCCCTAAAAAAAAAAAGCCATTTTAGTTTATGATTCCTGATGTTAAGTTTTAAAACTAGCAACCACGATACACATCTTCAAAATATCCAAAATCCACATCAGCCATTTGTCATTGGGTGCCAAAATCAAATGAAAAGCACAAAATATTTATAATGATTAGCTACAGTGTCTGGAAATATTTCTAGTATAGTCAATCCAAGGAGCAGCGATGTAAGACAACTGAAGGAGAAACTACAGAAAAATAGTGGGTGTCTTAGTTTACGTGGCACTGAGCCAGAAGTACCAAATGTTGAGATAAACAGGGAAGTCTAAAAAATTGATGGGGAAACATGAAAGCAAACTGCAGAACAGAACAGCGGGGCAACCAAGTTGTTCAAAAGAATATAATCCTTTCAGAAACACCATGATAGAGTACAAACTGCAGCAAACAACTCAGAAACGGGCAAGTATGCAATGTTCTAGCATCAAACTAATAACTGATAAGTAGCACCAACTAATAACGAATGTTGCATAGAGTGATACATTCATTTTACAAAAAAAAAAAGGTCTAGATGTAAATCCATATCTCAGAGACTTTTGTAATAAATAGTTCGAGTCCATATACATAAACTACTTAGAATTGAACAAAGAGGCAACAAGATAGACCTCATTTGTAGCATCAACATTTTCCAGTCCTCCAGCAGATCCTCCTAATTGAGCCCTGACAATGCATTCCACGAGCTCTTCTATTGGTGCTTCATCACCTGAAATTAAGCATATTCTGTAGTATTACTATATTGCATACTGAATATCAAGAAACACATGTCAGACTATCATGTCTAATATATACTTTTATAGTTTCGAATCAGAAGTTTTAAGAGTCTAAGAGGGCAGTAATGGAGTACAGTCATTTCAAAATTTTGCATAAAGCAAAGCAACATTGCACAAGTAAACAATCAAGAAGAAATTTGTTAATTGTGCAAGAGAATGTACATACCTAGTTGTTTGAAGGCTAAATCAACTTCTTGCTGTGAAAAGTTCATTGTTCGGAGTAAATATGACCACTTCTCTGAGAATGAATCAGGCTCTGGCTGAAGACAGATAAATGTTCTTAAGACTGATTCAAAACATGGTAATTAAAGCGTTGAGGGAGGTGTGGCATCCTACCCCTCCCAACGCCTAGGCGACGCCTAGTCAAGGCGAGGCGATGCCATATACCCACGTAAAACAGCAGATTAATAGCATAAAAGGAGAGAAAAGATGAGGAAAAAACAAATAAGGAGAAAAGGGCAAGCAAAAGGTAAAGGCCCAGTCCACCAACATCACATAACTACTCATCTCAGCCCATCCTCTACCAAACCCTACACCACACGGTCAATATATCTCGTGTCATCCCGTTCCTCTCGCAGCTGCAGCTGCGCAGCCGCTCCTCCTCCCTGCCGCCCCATGCCTTTCAATCTCCCATTGCCTGTGCCCACTGCCCACACCCCAGATGGAACGCGGCTTCCTGCAGATCGACGTGCACCAGAGCCGGCGAGGATGGGGAAGGCAGAGGGACAGAGCCGGCGAGGATCGGGAAGGCGGGGAGAGTCGCTGTCTGGTGGTTCCTGGCACCCTTCCTGCTCCTCCGGGCTGGTCGCTCCTCTCCTCGATCTTCCCCTCTTATGGCATGGCGTCGGCGACGCCTTGGTGACGCCTAGGCGACGCCTTACGAACCATGATTCAAAATATTCTAAATGAATAAGACATTGATTAACATCTCGTGCTAAGAGATCACCTTGATGTCTTGGTTGATTCCTTTCCTAGAATCTAAAGGAGAATTGTTTTCTTCATTATCCGAATCAAAGAAACTTCCCAAAGAATCTGATGATTCAGATCCTGGCTGCTGAAGGTCCTGTAACAT
>CM014272.1:81146942-81162250 GCA_004135705.1 Alloteropsis semialata | reverse complement strand
GAGCTTTGACTTTGGCGATTGTTTCACAATTGCTATAGACAATAAAAATGATAAGTCGTGGAAAAAGGCATACCATGTCTCTGGAACACCTTATCTACCAGCTTTGGTGAAAACCCCATTCCAATAAATTGTGATCTTAGACTACTGGACGAAGAACTTGGTTGACCTCCCTATTGTGTGCATAACGTCAGTATCATATAACTCATAAATATAAAATAGAATTAATGAACCACAATGACTCAACTCTGGTGGAAATATAAATGTCTAGTTCTGTTTGCAATTTAATAGCTAGCATTCTAGTTATATCCAAATATTTAACAAAAGAAACAAACTGTATCTCAGCTGTAGTGGGTTCTCCATGCAGACCTTGCTCTTTTGAGCAGTTCTGGATTTGGACAAGTTTATACATGCGAGTTGGGGGGGGGGATTCCATATGATTGGTCTGGCAGGAATCTGCTAGGCAATCTGGAGAGCAAGAAACAATATTTGCTTTGAAAAAAAGTTAACTCGATCTCCTACTGAGATCATTTGCTCGACCTCATCAGTCATTCAATTTTGGGCAGATTTACGAAGCGAAGATGATAAGAAGATCCTGGAAGCTGGCGTAGAAGCTCTCAAGACCACAGCCCTGGCATTACACCCACCAGAAGCGGCGGGATGGTACTCCTTCAGTAGAAGACGAAGAGGAAATGGAGGCGATCAACTGGTGCTGCCTGTTACGGAGAAGGGAAGACCATCTCTTGGCGTTCTGTGCGTGGATTCGGATATTTTTAGGCGTTTTCTAGTCATGTTTGGGGCTCTGTTAGCCTCAGCTATCTCCGCTTTTTCTGTAATCAGCCGTTGGTTGCTGAAGTGCATCTCTAGAACTTTGTGAACCTTGATGTACTGGTCGTCCGATGAACCTATGAACTCTGTAATTTCGTTGCTGATCAAGTAATGAAATCAGGGCATGTGCCCGTTGTGGAAAAAAAGCTTTAGGGATGTTAAATAGCAATCCAAAATCTTAAGCATGCATTAAATCCAAAACAGGTATCATATTTGGAATTGATGTAATTCATTTAGTTAATACCATTAGTTCTCCAAAACTAAAAATCAATACTTATCACCAATGGTTCAGTTAAAAGCTACTTATTTAATAATGAAAAAAATAAAAGGTCAAAACAAGAAATAGTTTCATACAAGGATGCCCAAACATCATTTACTAGAACAGCAAAGCATAAGGTGTGTAACTCGAGCACAGCTGGCAACTGGCACGCAATGCAGATATTTACAATGTTCCCTCACTACAAGCATGTCTTAATAATTCCGCCTCTACGACAGAAACCAAATGCTGCAAGCATTATTGTCAAGGAGAACATCACCTCCTCCTTCAAGCTGGCATGCACCGAGCCAGGCAGCGGATCTGCAGCAGCCTCCCTGAAATCCAGAGCATCAGTATCTGTGCCACCGTCCTCGGTGTGATCTTCGATTTTAACCTGCATTCACCAAGAACACAAGTAAGCACAGTATAGACCGTTAAGAAACACAAACATGTACATAGGGCAGAGCAGAATGTTGACATCACCATTTTCGATCAACTAAGAATCCAGACTTGCATGCCCCTGCAAGACACATAAAAACAATTAGGCAACATCACCGCAGCAGCAAGGTATACTGGGAGGTTGACTAAATGTGAGGTGTAATTGGGATTCAGTTGAAAAAAGTTGGGAGATAAATTCGAGTGTCAGCACTCCATTATGCAATGTGCAACAAGGGCTCTTGAGCTTAATTTCTCCCCTTGAATGAAACCGGTGGGGACTCTTTCCCCCCTCGTTCCCGTGAACCCGGACTGCCCCTGCCACCGCCACCGCCCCAGCCGCCTCGCCACCCTCGACCCTCCGTGCCTACCGCCGCCGCCAGACACTCCTGTGAGCCCGCCGACCATGCAGCCCTCCCCGAACCCGAAACCGTAACCCTAACCCAGCCACTACCATGCCTCAATCCGAGAGGGGGAGGAAGAGCAGGAGGAGGAGACCCACCTCGCCGCCGGCCGTGTACCACTACCCGCCAGAGCTGTTCGAGCAGTCGAGCACGAATCGGAGGAAAAAACATGGACGCTTAGGAAAATAAACATGGAACAAAAAAGTCGAATCGCGGCGGAACGATGGATTGGAAAGAAATGGAAATTTCATCAGAGAAATCGAATTGCGACGAACCAATGGATTGAAAAGCAATGAAACTTTTGGATTTTGATTGCTCGCAACAAAGAAAATGGAGGATCAGGGAAAAACTAGCACTTAAACAAGAGCAATCTGTCCAACCATGCCTTGCTTGCCTTATTACCAACACAAGATGAAATCGATCCAGGCCTGAATGGATCTGCATTTCCAGTTCCAGTACAGGATTCAAGGAGTCGAGGAGACGTACTGAAGCACTTCGCGGAGGAGGGGGTCGGAGTCGGCGCGACCGAGAAGAGAGGTCGGAGCCGGGAGGAAGGAGGTCACTCAGGAGTCAGGAGGCCGTGAGCCCGTGGCGACCTGGCCGGCGGAGAGCCAGATGCCGGGCCGGTGAGGTTTGGGGAGGAAAACATTGGCCAACTAAAAAATTAGGGTTTACTATGTGGCTATGTAGGGGGCTTTTAGATGCAGATATTTTGCATAAAGTTTACATCTTGAGAACCGTGTCAGTTCATTTATTCTCTCTGTGCACGCGGCTCAATGCATACACTTTACGCAAAACGCGCGCATCTAAACACGCCCGTAATAACAAAAATTTCTCTCTATAGAAAAAGAGAAGAAAAAAATGTAGTTCTTTTAAATAGTACATCCTTATAAATGCATTGTATATCGTTATAACTACAAAGTTATTTTTCTTATCAGAAAATTAAAAAAAATCTTTCTATTCCATAATTTACTGATTTTTATTGAACTATTTTTTAATCCATAATCTTCTTCTTTCTTTTGAAAGCATAACCACAAAACTGCAAATACTCGATGATGTCATCGCTCCTGAGAACTGCAAAGCAAACTATGTTATACTCAAGCTTAAAAAAATGTTTACCGTAACTATTTAGGTTTACAAATGTTTGTGTAAGACAAAAGTAATTGTAAGATTATCAGCAACAAAGTTGACTGTTGGAAAGATGAATATCTACATAAATTGAAAGATGGTAAGTTCAATTAGAATATTTCAAATTGAGACATGCTCAAGTTTGATGGGTGATCAGTGGTGTGTGAAATTATGTGGACCTTGCAATGTAAGCTACTAAGCCTATAATTTTTTTTTACCCTGGTTGCTTATAGAAGGCCGCGCCGAAACACTAGGGCGATCAAAGGGTTGATCAAAAGGAGAACCGACGAGCAAGTTATTAATGCTACAACTCTAACCTTGATTGCTCGTAGAAGTGCACCATCTCTTTGTCGCTTAAGACTATAACAAGCGCTATACATTTTAATAACACCTATTATGTAAACTTAGTAAGAAATTAAGTATAACGAGTTATTTGCATTATCCTTAGCATATCATGAATAAGATAGCTAACTTTTAGTCCATTCTAATAGAAACTCATATTATATGTAGAAATAAGTTTCAAATAGTTGTAGATTTATCTATTTCATTCATTGGTTGTCTTTTCATGGCATGCACGTAACTAACAATACTATGCACGTCAACGTGGAGTATTAAAATTATAACCATATGCCAATCCACTAGTATAGACACAAAATTAGATATAGTGTGGTTTTATCCGAAAATAGGTCATCACATTACATCGGCCTCGCATCTGTGAGCTTGTGCTGTCAAATAAAGACACAATAGTTTGGACGTCTTCAACTTTTGAGTAATGAGCGCACTCTTTCTCGTATCTTACCTCTACCTCAGCATCCACCTCCTTGCTTCATCTATTTCTTGTATCTACGATATCGTAATTGTTCACACGATATTAACCACTCCGTTTTCATCATCATCGGCAACGATCCAATCCAACACTATTTTGCCCTCACACAAACAATGTGCTGCTTTGTAGTAGGAAAAAAACTTTAACCGAAATACGTGTGCATTATTTATTATAACTGAGAACTAGAGAGAGAGAGAGAGAGCAATTATCAAAGCGAATGATTTGAATTAGGACTTGTATGCTATTCGTGCAAATATTATTTCTAAGACAACCAGGAAAAATGCACACTAAAAGATAAATTTCGTTACATTACATACAGCGCGGAACCGACGCATTTTCGGTCTTCGCATGTCATTTACGTACTTCTAGTTTCCCGCCTTCTACCGGTTCGAGAATCTGACCGCTTAGGTGTGAGAAGAGCCCAAGAGCGAGCGGAGTCAACTGCTGAGGCTGAACACCCCACCAAACCTCGCCGGAGCGCCGTACAACCACCGAAGACCACAGCATGTTGCCGACGACCTCCGCCGCCGCCGTTTCCGCACCCGGCGTTCTCATCCGTCAATCTCCATCGACCTTGGGGCCCTTCCCCACCCCCTGCCTCCTCCCCTCCGGGTCTGCGACTGGGAGGCCGCTGCAAGTGACGGCGGCGTCTCGACGCCTCCCTGCCGCCGCCGTGCGCGCCCAGAGCGCCGCACAACCAGGTCAAGAACCCTTTAATTTCTCCCTCCCAGGATTACATTGTGATGCCTCCGTTCGGTTCTTTCGCGCCCAAATCAAGCTGCGCTTGTTGGATTCCCGCTGACTGCGCTGCCTCGGTCGGTCGGTCCCAGGGTACTCGCCTGAATCGGAGTTCTACAAGGTCGAGGCCATTATTAGGTGTGTATGCTTCACGACGCTTATTGAGTTATGATTAATTTAGTCGGTCGATGCCGATTGCTGAAATGCGCGGAATCTTTGCAGGCCGTGGAGGGTGCCGCACGTGTCCGCGGTGAGTGTGGGTCAGTGGTTCTGGATTCTTGAGTTGCGCGCGAGCTAGATGTTCAGTGAGACAGGTTTGGGTATTCTGATTTCTGCAGGGCTTGTTGGAGATGGGAATCAGAGGTGTGACGGTGTCGGACGTGCGGGGGTTTGGGGCGCAGGGAGGGTCAACGGAGCGGCATGGAGGTATGGCTTTGCTCTGCTATGGCTATGCACTTGCGTGGCTGTTGCTCTGCCATTGACTGTGGTTTGCATTGATTAGTTTCTGCAGCAATTCAGTTTCGGTCCAAGAATTGCACAGAATTGTGTTCCGCGGAAGGAGTGCCGCAGCGAATTGTGATAGGAATCTGTGATGCCTTGGTCACTCCTTGTTGACAAAAATGATAGCGTGATTGCCACCCATGTTTCATTGTGATGGGAATCTGTGATGCCTTTGTCACTCTTCATTGTATGCTACAACTTAAATTAAATGATCAATGTTAAGGTTGCACTAAAATTCATTCCAACGATAAGTGTTTTATGCCGTTGTGTGTATTGATTCAGAGATAGACCACCGGTCACTGCAAGATTCCTATGATTGCTAAAGTTGCTCTAAATTATAAATCTACTAGTAAATAGAACTGTATTATCCAAAAGTCTCTTTAGATCAGTTTCAACTCCACACTGTTGCGACATTGTTTTCACACTTTTATCAAATTTGACGCCAACATCTTGATGGATGGTGTACATGTGAGAAGCATGCGTATTAACAGGACGGGTGATAATGGTTCCTTTTTTTTTTTTGAGAACTTGGCGATAATGGTTCTGTGATGGCTTTAATGCTCATGTCCGTAACACTGTAACAGCTAACAACTTCTCTATGTATTACAATTGCAACATGTTGCATTCCTGCTCAATCAATCAGCTATGTTAACCTTTAGTGACATTGAGAAAGATTTGAGATCGATCCACACGGTTTAAGATATATATCAATGCTGACGCCTGTTTTGTTTTGGGTGTTCAGGGTCAGAATTTTCAGAAGATACATTTATTGCTAAAGTCAAAATGGAAATAGTGGTCTGCAAGGAGCAGGTAATTACTCTATTTACTAATAGGCTTATAACAGTTACCTCTGAAAGATGAAAAAGTACACTGCCATACATTTTATGACAGATTGATGATCATTTCTTCCTTTTCATTTTTTGCTTAAATGTCTATGACATTGCTAAAATGTTATCATGGTTCATTCTGTATGAGTTTTCTTGGTTTCTCTTGCCTCATAATGTATGTTTCTTTAATGCACCAGGTCGAAGCAGTAATTGACAAAATTACTGAGAAGGCAAGAACAGGAGAAATTGGCGACGGGAAGATATTCTGTAAGTGCATGGTGCTCCCTGTGACCTCTTGGAGTCAAACTTCTAGGTTTTTTTTTTATCCTGGTCCAGGACTTCTCCGTGATCGTTTTTCTTTTCTTCCTACCTGCACGTACCTGCAATATCCTATTGCCTATAGTTAACTTTGTGTGGGCTTTTATTGCCTTTGAGATTGCATTTGAAAGATTGATAACCACCTGTGCTAGGTGGTGTATGGGCTTTATTGCCTTGTGCATATGCAGGCATACCGCATACATGAACTTTCTCTTGTTCTGCCATTTTTATTCAACTTGTATTTTATTTGTCAGAAACAGAAATGTGGACAAGCTCTTGCTTTTTTTAAGCTTCTGGTTGGTTTCAGTAAATCTATTTGCAGAAACTGAAATGCTACAATAGACTACAGGGATCACCTGTGCTAACTCACATACTCTTCAGGAGCAGTGCCATACTATCATATATTATATATATATGCACCGGTAATCTTTATTTTTGACTCATTTCCTGTCATGGTGGTTTCTTCTGCAGTGATCCCTGTCTCGGATGTGATAAGAATCCGCACCGGCGAACGTGGGAGGGAAGCGGAGAGGATGACCGGCGGACTGTCAGATAGGCTGTCTTCAGTGGTGTCAATCTCATGAGCCAAACCGACTGCCTGCCTGTTGGCGAGGTCAAGCGTGTCCTCGTTGTATTGTTGTTGTAACGTTCCGCAATAAGCTGCAATGTGCTTCATGCAAATGCCGCCCAAATCATGCGTTGTGCACTGGGCTTGATCAATAAAATCTGATGGGATTGATGTGAGTTTGGCTTCGCTGTTGTTTCTGAACCTGTCTGTGTTGAGATGATTATGATGATGCTGATGTGCTCGATAAAATTTTTGAAATTGGCTGCAATGAGGCCGAACTGGGCTGTGGTGTAGAGAAAATTTGTTGGGCCCATCTCTGTCTGGCCCAAACCATGAAAGATCGTGCCTATCTGGCATCTCTCTACGGGCCCAAGCAACAGAGGGTCCGTGGGTGGTGGTGCTGTGTGGACCATCTGTTGTTTGGCGGAGACTGGACGCATCCATCACGGATGCACTTGGATGTTGGAGCTTGGAAGAGCGTTAAGTTTATATTGCGACGGGTCGCGCTGGAGTTTCAGCGCGCGACTGCGTCTCGCTGGGCCGGCCCAGCTCTTGGTTGCGAGGCCGCACGGCCTTTGTTCCGTTCGGGCACCCATTAAAGCGTCATCGGCTCCTTTCCCCTTTCTGAAACCGCCGGCGGTCGGTTTTCTTCTTCTTTCGGAAACTGCTGGAGCGAGCGAGAGGTGGCGGGGCTTTCTTCTCCAGCATCGGCGTTTCCTCTCCGGCGGTGGCTTTGTTCGCCGTCGATTAGAGAGAGGAGGCGCTCGCGTGCTTTCGGTGCTCTTCAAGGTCAGTCACATTCTTCTCCGGTTCTGCAGTTTGGTGATTTTTCGACCTAGGGTTGTAATGCGGAGGCTCCCTGCGACGGTGCGGCGGGTTCCCTCGACGGGGAGTTTGGGGATGTTTGGACCTAGGGTTGTAATGTGGAGGCTCCCTGCGACGGGGAGTTTAGGGATTTTTCAACGGTGCATTGTCTTCGGGGACGGTGCGGCGGCTTCCCGCGACGGCGCGTCGGGTCCCCGCGACGTTGCTGCGGCTTCCCGCGACGGCGCGTCGGGTCCCCGCGACGTTGAGGCATCTCCCCGTGATTTTTTTTGGTTTTGGTTGCTTGTCTAGGTATGAATTTTTGGGAGGATTTCTACCACTGACTCGTAGTTGTTGCGTCAGTTCTGTTTTGTTGCTATCATTGAATTAGATTGTTCACTATTTTGTGAATTTGATGGCAATGTCAGTTGTTTATGTCTGTTGTTATTTTGATTTAGTAGCAGTTGATTTAGCATTTTTTTAGTTAATTTGTCAATCTATATTTGGGTTTGTGTCAATCTATATGTATATAGTGTCAATTGTTATGAATTCTATATGTTTTCTATATGTCAACTAATATTTTAAATTTCTTTTCAAATTTGCAGCATGGTGAAAAGACGGAAACCTGAGTTTGCTGAAGATGTTCCTTCCCCAAAGAGGAAAACAAGGGCTGCTTCTAGAGCCGAGGCTTGTGCTGAGACGGAAATTGCCCCTAATCCAAGGCGTAGAAAGGCTGTTTGTAAAGATGATAAGGGAAAATCAATTGATGATTGTTTTATTGATGACAGGAAAGCTGATAAGGTAATTAGTGTACACATTTATTTTTTTGTTTCATTGATGATTGTTTATGTACTGTTTTTATTTGTAGTTAAATTTTATCAATCCATGTAGCATTATAGTTTGAATGTATGCAGTACATTGTATCAATCTGTATATTTTATTATTGTTAATTTTCACATACTTGAACTTGTGTTATTTTTTATTATCAAGCTGATAAGGTTGTGTTTATATATTAGTACATGCAATGTGAAGTTTTTTTTTTGTAACTAGCAATGTGTGTGTAATCTCTTTCAGGATTTGAGGAAGAAAGGCGCTCCAAAGAGGTTGATTTCTGTGAATAATTCACTTTCAGATCTGCAGAAGGAATCCATTAGAAGTGTTGGTTTTGGAGGTCTTTTGCTTGTCCAGTGTCCATCTGTCCCAGAGAAGCTCTCTCATTGGCTTGTAAACCTTTTTGACATTGAGAAAAGTGAACTGGTCATTCCTTTTAGAGGTGTTATCAAGGTTGATGACCATTCCGTTGAGAGAATGTTTGGACTTCCTAGGGGAGATCGAAAGATTTCTTATGAAAAAAGAAGTGGCGCTGATACATTTGTTGCATTCTACAAGCTGGTTGGACCTGTAGGAGAGCAGAGGGCACCTTCTTTTGCTGATGCTCTTGCTTGGCTTTTGGGTCCAGGGAAGGGAAAAAATGACTTTGATTGGCTCAAGTACTGGCTTTTGTTTGCTATATCCACTCTGTTGTGTCCTACTTCAGGAACTACCTTGTCTGTGCGTGCTTATCACGCTATTGCAGTTCGTGATGATATTCAACATTACAATTGGTGTCAACTAGTCGTTGATCGTTTAGTTCAAGGGATTAAAGAGTTTAAGCAAATTGGAAGGAAATCTGTTTCTGGATGTTTGCTGTTTCTCACTGTAAGTTTCTTAATTTTTTTTAATTTGTAATATTTTCCTGCATGTTCTTATACTTTTTTTAGCTTTTGTACTTGGATTCGCTCGCTACTGGTGACATTATTGATCAAGCTGCTCAGATAAGATGTTCTGTTTGGAGTGGAGATTTGGTGAACCATGTTGTTGGTCTTGATCGGGTTTCTAAGACTTCTTTCGGGAAATTACATGTAAGGCATCACATTTTATTTTGAAACAACATTTTTCTACCAACTGTTAACATTTTTTAATCATTTTTTTTAAATGACACAGCTAAAGCCCCACTTCAGCAAGAATTCATCTATTCTAATTCAACCTCATATGGTTGATGAGTTTGTCAATTCTAATGTTCCTTCTGGTTCAATCACACTGGTATTTTTACTTTATCAATCTATGCATTTTCAATATATCAATCTGTTTATACTTATTATGTCAATCTGTTTTTTCAACTATATCAACTTGTTGATATTAACTTCATCAATCTGTTTTTTATTTTGTGTGTCAATCTTTTTATTTGCATTCTATCAATCTGTGTTTTTAACTATATCAACCTGTTTATATTAAATATAACAATCTGTGTATGTTCAGTAAATTTGTATATATTTACTATTTAATTCTGTGTATATTGACTCTATGAAACTTGTTTATTTTCACTGTATGCACCTGTGTATTTTCTATTTGTTTAATTTTTTATAAAAATTCTTTTTTCAGAATCGAGATGTTATTAGGAAAATTGTTGGTGATTTCAGTGTTGCTATCAATGAAGCTGTTTTTAACATGGTTTGGCGTTTAAGTCATGGTGGCCAACAAGCGCCTGGCAGTTCAGCTCCATTACCTTCACATCAAACGGCTTTTGTTGGTGTTCCTGGTTCTGATTTAGGAGCACAGACGAACAGAACAGTAGTTGGGCGCATAACGAGGTCCAGAGCAGCTCATGCTACTACAAGTGCAGCAGGCACATCATCTGGAAGGGATAAGTTGAAAAACAATGAAGATGATGAATCTGAGTTTGAAGATAAGAGTGATACACCTTCTGATCCTGATGGTGGCAGTGCATTTGTTGATGAGTCAGATGATGATGACAGGGCTGTGCGTGAACGCAAGTCCAAGAGTGTAGCTAATAGCAAAGTTCAAGCCATGTCAAGTAGTAGTGAGGAGGATTATGGTGATTCTGATTCTGCTGCTCAATTTGATGATGACCTCCCTAAACATGATGACGTTAAAGATGATTTTGATGCTCATCAGATTGTGTCTAAAGTTACTAGGTATTATGACACAACATTCTTTCTAATACACTTGAACCTCATACATGTTACTTACATTGCTATATAATTTTTTTTGTACTTCATGTCTTTTTTTTATGTTTTCAGTGATGTAAATGAGAATTTTGAAGTTGGTGGTCAAGTTAATCAAAATCTGAATTCTGAAAATGATCCAAAGTTATACGATGATGTGCTTCAAGGTATGTCTGAAAATATTGAAGGTGGCACATCAAACACAGAGTCTCAGGTTGATATTGAAAAGGCTGATCCAGTTCAATCCGAAACTGGAAAAGGTATGTCTAACAGATTTTGACATATTTTTTTCTGTTTATCATTCCATAATTTTGTAATTTTTGAATATTGGCACATATTTCTTGGGTACAATCAGTCCACATTTGTAAGTTATTAACATTTACAGATATTTTTTTCATCCACATTGTGACATTTTTTTTCTCTACCAATCTTTTTACCACTTTATGAAATTTAAGTTTGTGATAATAAAATTACGTTGACAAATTGAAGCGACCTTTTTCTTTTATGATTGAGTATTTGTGCAACACAGATCCTGAGGGAGAAATTGCCTCTGCAATGTTACTTCTGGCATGTAAGATATCATTTTTTATTATGTCGAGTAATGTTTTGTTAATGAGAAAAAACAAGTATTTTTTGTCAATCCAAATGCATTTGGATTGTCAACATCAATTTAAGTTTATGTCAATGTACATGTAACTTTTTGTCAACATGAATCTTTCTTGTCAATCCACTAGCAATCTGTCTAGAGCTCTATAACTTTCATTCAATCACTGTATTTTTGTGAATTTCTGCAACATCAATATTTGACTCAATGTTTTTTTTGTAGCTCAAGCGAAAGAAAAGGATGGAGACTTGGATAAAGACAAGGACAGGGACATGGACAAACAAAAGGATAAAGATGCAGAGAATGATGATGAAGATGAAGAAGTTGACATTGAAGATGATGAGAGAGGCACAGTCAAGGATGAAGGCCATAAAAAAAAAGATGGTGATGATGGTGACGGAACAAGTTTTGGTTTAGATGTTGAAAAAGATGAAGGCAAAGGTGATGAAGGTGATGGCAAATCTTCTGGGGAACACAACAAGGACACAGTACATTCAGATGCTGGTACAAGCAATGATGGTGCGCAAGATACTTCCATTACCAAAGATGTTGGCCAAGATGCTGGAAATGGTTCTGGTACACCTGCAGCCAGTAACAAAACAAAATTGGAAAACAATGAGTTACCATCTCAAGAATCTGTTGGGACAGGTGATAGTGATATATTTTCAGATCTTACCCCAATTTCACCACCAAGAGAGCAATCTGTCATGAGCCAGCTCAGAGATCTTGGTTTGTTTGACACACCTCCAGCTGCTCGCATGTTAAAAAATGCAAAGAAGCTTGAATTACCTGAGTTGTTTGATCCAGTTCTTCCAAAGCCTGATTTTCAGAAAACAGTGAGCGCCATTGGTAACACAGTGAATTTGCCTGACCCAGAAGCAATGCATGAGGAGCTGAACAAGCCGATTCATGACAGCATCAAACAGTTTGAAGCTAAAGTGATGGAAGAAATGGCCCCAAAGAAAATTGTTTGTCCTTCCGGTAGGTCTGGACGAAGGACAAAGAGATTGGCTGTACGTACTGATATTAAAAAAAGAAAACAAGTTCAGCAAGATTCTAAGGATGCCAGTAGGAAGAAATTAACAGCAGGGGACAAGAACCGAGGTGTTGATCCTATCACTAGCAAGGTAAGCATCTTTTACTTGTCAATTGTTATTCATGCTTGTTGTCATTGTATATTCCTAGTTACTATCAGTTCCTAATTGGTGTCAATGCACATTCATAATTGGTGTCAATATATGTTCATCAGGATGCGGTTGTTCCACCTGTTCCCAAATTTTCAGAGGACAATAATTCAAAAGATTGCAGAACTGAAAGTGTAGAGCCAGTTAATGTTGTTGCAACAGATTCAACTATTTGTAAGGTAACTATTTTTCTGAAAATATGAGGAATGTTCAGTATTGTTTTTTTTGCTTTACATTTCCTAAACAATCTAGTTCACTTTATTATTAGAGCAATGAGGAACCCAAGAGTCCTTCTCCAGACACAGGAGGTTGTGCTAGAGTTTGTGTATATGTGAGGAAGTTGAAATCTCCCGTACGTGATGCGGATGTCAATGTTGACAAGGTATATCTATAAACGTTTAATGCAGCCTTTTTGCAAACTTTTAATATTTTTTTTGTTCCAATGTTGATGTTTATTACAATTTTTCAATAGGTTGAGTCATCAAATTTAAAGAGTGAAGGTGTCATAGCTCCTGATACAAACATTGCTAATTCTGATCCAGCAACAAAGGAGGTTAGTTTTTTTACACATTAACAATGCCTTTCTGCAGAATTTGATATATTCTTTTCAACATAAATACATAACTTGATACACTTTTAACTTGTTGTGTACTTATGTTGACAGAGTGTTTTTTCAACTATTATTTTTTAAAAACTTTCAGGCTGTTCCAAACATGTTTCATTCTGAAGCCTACAAACGGGCAGCGTCTCCACCGAGTTTCTCATTGGGGTTGTCACAAGAGGATGATGACAACCCAATCAATGCACAAAATGTTATTACCCCATCCATCGCTGATGGAGCTCGTGGTGTATTATATAAATTGAATAATCAGGAGCGTCGAACTCATGTTACAGATCTTTCACTCGTTAGTCAAGATCAAGAAACAGTTTTTAGAACTCTATCAACTTTCACTTGTTCTAAACCTCCTGTATGCAGGTATGAACAATTTTTTTTATTTTCATCTATTAAACATTAGTTTGTGACCATTATTTTTTCTTATTTTGTTCTACAGCCCTTATGTGTTTAAGTCTGTTGAAGTTTCTGCCACTGCAGCAGAGTTAGCCAATGCTCTTGCTGTTGGGAAATGTCTAGATACAATTGCTCTTCAAATTGGATCATTTGTACTGTCATGCAACCCCAGTCAACAGAGAAAAAGAATGATGTCTCCATGGGTTGGGGTATTTTTCTTGATACATGTTCTTTTCTTTTCATGTGCTGCTTTTTTTTTGCATTTCTACTTTAAACATTTTTGTTTCTATGTTTTGTAAATTAACAGCTTCAAATGTTGGACCCTCAAGCAAAGCCCGGCAGGTTATTGGAGAAAGCATTTCGCTTCAACAATGCAGATTTTGACATGGTAACCACATTGTTCTGTCAAACCTAAAGTTTTAATTTTTAAATTTTTGTCCTTTTGTATCAATCGGCATGTTAGTTCAATTTCAATCCATATGTAATCTTACTGTCAATGTATATGTCAAAATCCTATGGAATGTGATGTTTTGGTCAACCTATATGTGTTGCTGCTGTCAACCTAAATGTGATGTTTTTTCCAGAGTATGAACATCTATGCACTTTTCCTGTTAACCTATATGCTATTTTCTTAGTGTTATTTCCTAAAAAACAAGACATAATTTATGTTGCCAAAAATCTTGAAGTTCTTTCTTCAAAAAAATGATATTTTGTTTGATCGTCAACCTACATTCATACTGAAATCAAGGTAGTCATGGTGTTATCTTTTTTTTTCAAATTTGCAGGTTTTGTTCCCAATACATGACAATGTACAACTAAGTTATGGTGGTCACTGGTTCTTAGTTGTTTTGAATCTAGTTGATAAGAAATTCCAAGTCATTGACAGCAACAGGAATGCCCAGGATCCTCAACTTAGGGAGAAAGCTTCAAAGGCTCGAGCCAGAATTATAACGCTATGGAATTCTTACACAGCTAAGAACCCTGCATGTACTTTGCCCACAATTTTCACATATGAGCTGGAGTATATCGGAAACTACCGTCAATTTGGGCTGTAAGTAAATTTTTTTTCCATTTTTTCCAGTTTGTTTGGTTATTTTTGTTTCTTATTAATTTGTTATGTGCTGGCAGGCATGATTGTGGTTTGTTCACTTTAAAGGCAATGCAGCATTGGGATGGAAAGCAATTGCCTGAATTTGTTGGTAACAATGAGCGTAACCTGAGGATTCAGATGCTATGGGAGTGGCTCAATAGCAATTCTAACGAAGCCAACTGGAAGGAAATCCTCCTGCCAAATATAATGTACGATCACAAAGCGTTATATTTTGACCTATATATTTGTCAAAATTGTTTTGATCATGAGTATCAATCTGCAGCCATTGTTTCATTCTTTCAATTTTTTTTGTACAGATCACAAGATGGAGAAAAGCAAATCAAAGGGAAGGGAAAGTCGCTGGCTTGATTGCTGCTTAGTCTAATGAAAGATTGCTCACGCCTGTTGTTATGTCAAGAAGAAATATTTGTTTTGTTTGTAATGTACATATGAATATTTTTAGTATGCTGGGATGTCAATACGTGTGTTGCTAGGTTGTTGACTGATGTTTTCATCTATGTGTATATATGAATCTATGATAAATATATATAACATCGTCTGTAGGTTGCCATTCAGTAACTTTGAATTGGCCCCTGTTCATACAAAACCTGCACTGTTTATTCACATTGCTTGACACACAGGCTACCATGGATTGATACACATTTTGCACATCTATTGAGAGAACATGCTGCACGTATTTTGATACATCTTGCTAATAGATTGATATGTTAGGGCTGATCTTGTCCGCAAAATAGGCTTTTGTGCACTGATTAGGGTTTTGGGTTT
>CM014272.1:81117369-81145942 GCA_004135705.1 Alloteropsis semialata | reverse complement strand
TTTCCTCTTGTACTCGTTATCGGGTCGGACTCCTGCTTCATCGGATCTCTTCTGCATATTGGCTTCCTTCTCTGTCATCTTCAGCTTTGACCAGTCAATGGGTCCACCAGCCTTACCACGTCACCTCATGACTCAGCATACCTGGTGCGAAAATCTGGTGTCAACAAATATTACTAATTATCTCTTTTTAATCAAATTTAACAAACTCATTGGACTAATTTGAATAATTAATATTATCTTATAAAATCAATATTGTATATTATTTTTTATTAGCATGGTAATTTTAGGTCATATGTCAAAATTAAGCTTTATTTGTATCCATTTAAATTTTTAGTAGTTGTATTTAATTCATGCTAATAAGTATATATATAGTATTGGATTAATTACCATCCTAACTAAAAGATATATAATAATATAATAAGTGTTTAATTAGTTTGTATCATTTAGCTCTTTGTTAATTGTATATGACACATACTTTTTATTTAGCTATATATTGCTTCCAAATTCATACACAAAACAACTATTAATTTTCTTATTTTTATGATGAAAAAAGCTATGTATTTATTGTATTTGATATAGACTCTTGAGTTAATTTCCAATTTATATTTTTTAATTTATAATTTATCTATTTACTATTTTATTCCATATGTACTCTTTGGTCAAGTGCTAATTTTTATTTTTATTTCAAATTTAACTATTTAGTAATCATATTTGATGTGGATGCTTTGGTGCTAATTTACTAATTTTTATTCAGAAATTAGCTACTATTAATTATTTTCAATAAGAATTATTAGGATAACATAGACAGATAGATCATTGTAACAGTGTATATTTTTCCTTTTCGATTCATAAATCTAAGGTTGTCTACGTTTTGTACAAAACGTGGCTGGAGGAATTTCGTTGTCAACAAATTTGTTGGAATACTATTTGCACTAAAAAATCTTTATACCATGAATTAAGCCTAGCTTAGTTGCTTAGGTTTCTTGTGATGGAATTTGTTTACTGGATTTGAGTTCCTAACTCATCACGGGTGTCGCACAGCGAAGCGTCTGTGGTGACTTCGTCAATCTCAAGATTGGAACAACAGGCCAAATCTTTCGGAGGTGCTCATAAGGGTAGCGTTTATGTGCGTGTATTCGTAGGGGTGAGTGTGAATACATGTGTGAGCGTCTGTGTCTGTACTGGTGTTTAAAAAACCTTCATAACCCGACTCTAATCAATTTCTTCCTTTGCAGCACCATGTGGCTAAGGATTGTATCTTCTGATGCAATCTATTTATCCATATGGCGGAGCATCTAACCTATTGAATCACACAGTTCCAAAATAATGTAACTCATACATGCACACAACTTATATGGCCTCCTTGATCTGGTTCATAATCGATATGCACGCTGTCATTGTCATCGATCGTTTCTATATTTTAGCCAGTCATATGCGCACGGCATGGCTAGTATATATGCAGCACTTCAGCTGGTTATCAGCCACATGCATGTAATTTATTGTACCCCTGAATAGACGCAGCACGTGGACACGAATTCAGCCTTCAACCATATCATTGCTCAATTTTCACAATGTTGCGTTGCCTGTCCACTGCCTGCCAGAGTCTTACACATATCACGGCTCAAATAGCTGCAAATTCAGGCACGAAAATCGGTGTATCCTGTGTTTCTCTAAGAGCTCCCGCAAAAAAGTTGTGCATGAGTCGTGAAAAGTTGTCAACTTCTAGCAACGTTTTAGCTCCGTTGACAACTATATATACTGCTCATTCGCACGGGCAGCACGACCTTTACATGACACTTAGGAACCCTTCGGTGGTCACATCATCCGCGCCACCTTGATACTTTTGCGTTGATTTTGCAGGACTGCCAATTGGATCCACCAGAAATTAAAATAAATAAAATTAGATCAATTTTTTGTTTGCATCTTCATTTAGAGTTATAACCGTATTCGACGTAGACACTTGTTGCTAATTTACTTTTTTTATTCCAAAAATAGCTAACAGTGTATATTCTTTTTTTTGATTAACGTGGACATCTTCATTTAGAGTTATAACCGTATTCGATGTGGATACTTGTTGCTAATTTACTTTGTTTATTCCAAAATTAGCTATTACTAATTATTTTTTATGAGAACTTTTAGGGGTAAGATAGACCGTTAGATATACATAAAATCCAATAGTGTATGTGCTTTTCTTTTTTGTTAACGCGAAAATTTCTAGGACCGTTAGATATACATAAAATCCAACGGTGTATATTCTTTTCTTTTTGATTAACGTGCGAATTAGACCGTTAGATATACATAAAATCCAATAGTGTATATTTTTCTTTTTTTGGATTAATGTGGTAATTTCTAGGACCGTTAGATATACATAAAATCTAATGGTGCATATTCTTTTCTTTTTTGATTAATGTGAAAATTTCTAGACCCTCTCGACGAACGTGGTGGCTTCTTTTAACTCTGTTGTATTAAGATAAAGATGGCGGCTCAGATATCACCAGTGCATTGGTAAAGCCAGCCAAGGCCAAGCCTAGCTGAGCCGAACTTACCCAATCATCACAGATGATGTAAACACATGGACGTGGTATATATCCCATCGAGTGGCTTTGCACCCTCGCTGCACGCAGAGCTCCGGTCAAGCAAGCAAGACAGCAGAAACAGCACAAGCAAGCATCCATCGATTACATGCCACCTTTATGCTCCTTTTATTCCAATCAAAACCAGAAAGGCCTTTGTTGAATTGAACCGTACGTACCAGCGGCTAGCTCTTCTTTAATTATTTTCCGCACGAGTCAAAGCTGCTAATCGATCAAATCCCATCAAATTACGAGCTAGCCGTGGATGCATCGCCTAGTCCATCTTGGATTCTTCTTATGCCGATGGGATACGGATGGAGATGGCGACGGACCGTGCATATCTCTGCTGCCGGCCACTCTGGTGTGGATAAGGCAGGCAGGGGAGATCCTGTACGCGTTGAACTCAGCTAATCTAATGTGATTTGTTTTTATATATCTTTGTAATAAAGCACAGCTACATGCATCTATATGGAGGTGTAGTATAGGGCATTAGGGTTGGCTCTCTAATCTCCATGTTAGTATGTTATTATGCAGAGGGTTAAGCGTCGCCGTAATGAAAAGAACACGTACGGGCTTGCTCCATGATTAAATTTGACATTTTTTGCTCACCTTTCTATCTGCCCATGTTCATTGACTTGGATTTTTGACTTACCGCAAAGGCTAGCTAGCATGAGATATTTTTACTCCATCGGGGGATCAAAAGAGAGTTGACTACCACACAATGCATGCTTGGTGATGCTGATCGAGGAGGAGGCTCTTGAGTCTTGATCGACCTGTCCGTTGATGCGAACAATACTCTCTGAATTGGACGATACAGTTCTGAATTCTGATCACTTCACTGAGATCGATATGCTCCTAACAAGTTTCCATCTGAGGTCGCAAAAAAAAAAACAAGTTTCCATCTGTCAAACGATGAGCGATTGATTAGCTAGGCTCGATTGGAAGCTCTCGCACTCCAAACAATGTGATTTCAACGCACGAAAGCCATGGACATCTGGATCTCCATCGTCTAGATCATATCGTCACGCATGGGCACGTCACACCGGCTCGATCATCGCCCTGCTGACACATCGATCGAGATCGTTTGAGGCGTCAAGGACGCAATTCCAACTGAGATTCACTCCAGTTCTTGATTGGCATTGCTGGCGAAAACACGTGTGGCGAGGAGTACTGTTGGTAGTGGGCCGGGTGTGACAGAGACTGGCCTGCGTGCAGCTTTGCTTCACCTTTTTGGCCGCGGGGTCAGATGGGGTTTGCCTTTCTGATGCATCGTTCCTCTTGCAACTCAGCAAAGTCCTGTACATGTGCTTGTTAGCCCTGCCAGCCAGCAGAATGAATGATTGAAAGTTTGAAACTACCGGCTCGATCAGCGACGGCAGCACCACTAGAGACTAGGAATCTAGAGAGACATACATATATATATCTTTGTCTCAACGCTCTGATCAAAGTCTTTAGAGTGTCGACTCAAGCAAGCATCCTTTTTGTGTAGGACGGAAAATAAATTAGGGTGTATATAGAAGAGCAATAACATGGCATATATATATATGTTGAGCTCGTATGGGTGGACCAGCACCTACCTGATCAGATTCCGTGAGCCTGTCCAATGGCCAGTCAAGATTTGTTTCATTCAAATTAAATGAAACAGGTATTTGTGGTTCATTTAAAATACAAATCTTTTTGGTGAATAATCGATTTAGTTTTGTAGAGGCATTTAGCTGTTGGAACATCGTGTCCATTGGATCAGGCAACCCAACAGTCCGCATGGATCTTCATGCTCCACCCGCTGCCAATCTGCCATTGCCTTACCACGGTAATTAAGATAGGGTCTCACCAAAGCTCCATGCTGTTGTTGATGCAGCGGCGGCGGGGACTCTACCCTTACCCATGCCAGCCTCCTCACCGCCACCTCTGGCTGGTGTAAGTTGCCATCATTATCATGCCGCTTTCAGCCTTCACTGCCCCTCCCTATTGGTTGTTCTCCACCACCCGGATGTGGGAGGGGGGCAAAGAGCAAGGGACAGACAAAATCAGAGTGTGGGAGAAGAGAAAAAACATCCAACAATGAGGAAACTCAAGAGCTTTGGCAGTGTCATTTTGGTGTTGATGGCTAACTTTTTACCAGCCTCAACAAAGCTTAATCCTCTATTGGATACTGGCCAAGTTCAATACATTGTGATTTTTTATTTTTTTTTTGCAGACACATGACCAATCGCGACCATGCACATTTTTGTGTGCGAGAACCCAAAATCACCCTACCCTCTAAGGCGAGGATTAATCAAAACCTTTTTTTTGTTTGAAATATGTTAGAGAATCAGTGACAGTAGTCTACCTAGCTATAGCTAGCCATTGCTGAAAGACAAACTGCCCGGTGCCTTTCACTAGGCCTGTACTCCCAACTAATCCCGTCTGTATGCTAATGTTCATCTGGCTAGAGAGATTTTTTGTTACAAAAAAAAAGGCTTTGGAGATTTGACTCATGCATGTTGCATTATATTACCAGCAGCCATTGCTTTGACCACAAACATATTTTACCATTGATAACACCACATTCTCGAGAGCATTTCAACGCATAGTGTGTCATCATTTGGAAGCTTCTATTCCTAACTGTGTTCCAAACTGTCTGGTGGTAGCTAAAGTATATGCTGGAGTATGTGGCAAAGTAGACCTCTAATTTTTCATAATGTGTGTGGCCTAACATGGCATTATGAAAAATAGTGAACCAAAGTCATACTGCTGCTCCTGCAATTGAGCCTCTATTAGTCTTCAGAATCCTAACACCAACAACCAGTGGTCAACCAATTAACTTTTGTTTGTCTCATGCATGCCATCAGCAAAGAACAAGCCATCTTTAGTTTCTAGTAGGTCAAATCAAAGCATCTGGAACAATTGCTCCCTGTGAGTCAAACAGAAGGTTGACTTGAAACATTTGAGCGATTAGTATATCTAAACAATGGTCTCAACTCTCAATTGGATCGTACCATCCGACACTGGTCAACGAGTTCGCCTGGATCAAAGCATGCAGCAGCAGTGCAGGGACTACTACGACAGGGTATTGTGAGTTGAATCCAGTTCACAACGCGACACTGAAATATACTATATATTTGACTGGTCAAAATATTGTAGAAAAACAGGATGGGAGGAATTAGTGGGCGATTAAACAAATGCAAAGGCTTTTTCTTTTGGTCTCGTGTGGGAATTGATCAGCTGTCAGCTGAGTCAAAGTGGCTGCAACTCACATGCTTAATCATTAGCAACATGTAGCTGGATGAACTCAATGGCCCACGAGTTTAAGGTTCTACTGAGCAATTTAAAAAGTTTTTTTTTCTCTCCCAAAGGAGCAATTAAAGAAGATTATAGGCAAAGGCCGTAAGGGGGTAACAGCAAGTAGTCAGCTAGGATATGACAAAGTTAGTTGCAAGCGTTTGTTTTAGGTGCAGTTTGTTGCAGACACATGGGGTCCATGGAAAGGAACATTTCTGGAGTTTTTGTTGTTGGAGCATCTTTGTGTAGCTTTCATATTTCAGAGTCATGACTGATCCAATGAATAGAATAGGCACTGGGGATGGTGCCCATATTTTACCTCCATTTGACATAAGAAAAACAAAGAAAAGACTGGACTACTTTTAACTTGTGTCCATATATAGACGTGGGATTGGACAGACATCCATAATCCAACTAACGATGTCCATCCGAAGTCCAATTATAATACAACTACTATCCGGTCCAATCCTAAAACTAATTCCTGCTGTCCTGTCCAATCCAATCCAACACCCCTTAAATCCATATCCATCCAATTAATCCAATTTAGAACTGCAAGCAGCAGCTAGGTATTAATTCTCCGGCGGGAGCCGCGTGCAATAACTGGTTGAAAATAAAATGAAGCAGCAGCTAGCTTTAGTACGTTGCAAAGGCCACGCTGCATGCGTCCTAATATTGTTCAGGGGCCACATCTCATATTAATGTACATCACAATATTGTACATTCATTCTTTTGTAATTTAGCCGCTGATTTTTACACGAATAGTGCATTAGTTTTTTCCCGTAGTTTTTTTTATGTCAGTGTATCTTGCTTAGCAGTTTTTTAACAACTACAAAATCGATTAACAGCTAAATTTTACTGTGTAAAAGAGCCGTCGGTAAGTTACGGTGTTCAAAACAACAAATGAATTAAAACATATGTAGTAACCAATTAGCCGGTGGATTATGGCGCGCCATATGCTTGGCATGGGCTCAGAGTCGTTTAAGTTTAAATTTGACATGCACGGAGTATGTGGACTTGTTCTCATATTATTTACAATCGGCATTTACGCTAAGAGTGATTATTTCCATTTTTTTTGAAAATTTTTTTTGTCGACGCCTTAATTCCGTCGGTCCAACCTGTGACTATTGCTCTGAATGAAAAAGAAGAACTCGGTCCAAAAATGTTCTTGTGCTCGTTCTAAGATTGCCACTAAACTAACATATCTTGGTTACGGAGAAGTAGTAGAGAAGGCAATCTCGCTTGCTTGACATGGAAAGCAAAAGATTAACCACATATCATGCACCCAGGGGACTAGTGGCGCCCCTTATTTTAAGAGGGCGTTTAGACGCAGCCGCCATGTCCTGACCGGCCCCCATGCTTGGATGAGAAGAAGACAAACTTAGCTTGTTGGGAACTTGGGAGTTGGGATGCATCATCAGATCAGGGGAGGTGCATGCATGCATGTTTGCACTGCTTCAGTCATCAGATCGACCAGAGAGTCCAAGTCTTTCTAAGACCAGCATTTTAATTAATTACTTGGTCTTTTCATTTAACAGAATTGTTGTTTCTTTCGAATTCAGCTCTTAATCGATCACGCGCACGCATGTTTAATTTCACTTGCTCCTTATATAACTATGTAAGTGTGACCAGGTCAGTCTAGAAATGATTTTGCCCCACTACGACTCTAGGCAGCTAGTCTGAAGACCCAGTTTGAGATCGAGAATGCACGCGCTATCTAGCTCCATTCTCATTACAGAAGCTTCGGTTCTTCTGGGAGATGATGTGGCCAAAGACTAGCTAATCCAGCTATGCCTGCATGGACACGGTGAATCTGCTGTAACATTATTTCTACAATATTCTAATATTTTTTTCATTAAGGTTATAAAGGTTCGATTAAGACAAAAGTAGAGATGTGGCGGATGGAGTAAGAGAATCTCCAGCGGTTTTCCAATAAGCATTTCTCATTCTTACTATTACTAATTGGAGGATCCTTTTGAACCCTCCAGATGAAGCCACCTAGGATCCTAGGTGGACACTCTAGAAAAAGAGAGAAATCCTAGAAATTCTTACAAAAAAAGCAAAACATCCTTTTGAAGCATCCAGATGAAGCCACCTGGGATCCAAGGTGGACACTCTAGAAAAAGAGAGAAATCCTAGAAATTCTCACAAAAAAGCAAAACATCTGGCCATCAATTGTAACACTCAAATCATAATAGCCATTAGATCTACTATATTTTCTAAAAAATTACCCACCAATGCCATTATGAAAATAGCTTAAAGCAACTCCCTAAATCTATATCAAAATTACCCATCCCTGCCATTATATGAAATAAACCAAAGTAACCCCCTAATCTTCATCAAAATTACCCACTATGCCATTATAAATAATATTTAAAATAACCTCATAAATTGCAACTAAATTACCCACTACAAATACCTAAAAAATAACTTAAATTATTTGTTTTAAATCTATATTACCCACATATGTCACTATTAAAAATAACATGAGGTAATCCTACATTGGAATCCAAATCACCTTCATTAAAAATATATACCAATATAAGATTCTAAATCGTGTATTCATACATTATTGGTATATAATATAGTGATTAATTAAGATATATACGCATAATGTGCGTTGTCATTTATAAATATATAGGGGAAATAACATGAGGTAATCCTACATTGGAATCCAAATCACCTTAATTAAAAATATATACCAATATAAGATTCTAAATCGTGTATTCATACACTATTGGTATATAATATAGTGATTAATTAAGATATATACGCATAATGTGCGTTGTCATTTATAAATATATAGGGGAAATAACATGAGGTAATCCTACATTAGAATCCAAATCACCTTAATTAAAAATATATACCAATATAAGATTCTAAATCGTGTATTCATACACTATTGGTATATAATATAGTGATTAATTAAGATATATACGCATAATGCGCGTTGTCATTTATAAATATATAAGGGAAGTGACGACAATATAGAATTCTACATTAAAATTATAGTTCAAACTTAGGGTTAATTAAATAAATTTAAGGCACACATGTGATGCAAGTAAAAATTTAAAGATTATAATTGTGTATGAAAACATTATAGAGTAATTACTAACAAAGATCTATCACAATCAGATAAAAATAATAAGTATATATCTATATAGGTATTGTGTTCGAATATTTAAACAAATGAGAGATAGCTCATAATAGTTTGGTAGAAATGTAGCCTTAATTTTTTAATTGGAGACTCCGCATTAGTTCTCACGAGACACGCTAGAAAAAAGACAAATCCTAAAAATTCTCACAAAAATCAGAAACGTCAATCATGTAAACTCTAATAACCATAGTCATTGGTCTATTATATTTTTTAAAAAGTTACCCACCACTATCATTATAAAAGTATTCTAAAATAAATCCTAAAAATGTATCTAAATTATCGAGCTATGCCATTATAAAAATAATTTAAATTAACCTCATAATTTTATCTAATTTACTCATGCATATTATTATAAAGGATAACTTAAAATGACATTCAAAATTTATATCTAAGTTACCCGCGTTTGTTGTTATTAAAGATAATCTAATAAAAATACCTAAATCTTAATTTAATTATCTTCATGTGTATTCTACCAAAAAGTCCAAATGTAAACTGATACATGATTCTAAATTACGGCAATTTATAGAAATAGGTAAAAATATATATAGATAGAGATAGAGGTAGGAGATAAAGATTGATGGGTTCAGTTAGGACTCTAATCCAATTAGAATACTGATGCTGACAGTTAGAACCGTGGTTACAGTTCGTCGCAATAGGTAGGACCCACCTGTCAGGACAGACAAAAAAAAAGAAAGAAGCAATCCTCTCTTTAGAAATAGATAAAGATATGGGAGAAAGTAATGAAAAATATTAATTTTTATGTTAAATATAATGTATGAAGACGCAATACAAAATGTAAGAATTGTGAATGTAGATGAAAAAATGTATAGAGTAATTACTAATTAAAAAACAATAAATGATAAGTACACATCTTTATGAGCATTGTGTTGAAGTATTGACAAAAATGAAAGAGTAGTATGTAAACAATTTTGATTATTAGGTAGGAGTTTAATTTTTGAATAATTTTAAATATAATAGCTTTTAAAAATATTAGCCTGTGCGGGAGCACGGATTGATGGACTAGTAATCACGGGGATATCCCAATGTCTTTTTCATGATTATTGGGGAAGTTGCTTTTGCAGTTCCCCAATAACCATGTCCCAATCCAACTACCATATTGAGAGAGTCACAACTCCCCCTTTATTTGGGGAGAGTTGGGGTGGATTATTGGTTTGTCCCAATAATTATTAGAAAAATAGAAAGATAAAGGGGATCTGCTGTAGCACTATTTTTTCAATAACTCTCCCAATACGATAGTTGGATTGGGGAATGGGGGACTGCTGGAGATGCTCTACCTAGACAATGCTGCACCAAGAAAAAGATAAGAAGGAATTAATATCCAGGAAATAACATACGTACGGCGTATATAGCAGCAAAAATTAGAGCAAAAGGGGGGAAGAAAGAGAGATACATACTCGACCGAATAGTAAACTTCAAGTCGATCTCTGCAAAAGCAGGATTAAATTGGTTCCATCCCATGGATATCTGACTGATTCGGCTTTTGAATTCAAAAGGGAACATGGAGATTCTACTTTTGAATTCATACGGAATATGGAATAAGTTGCATGCGGTGCTGTTCAAAGATGCCCCCGGGTCCGGGACCGGCCTCTCTTAACAATGATCCGGATCGGTTCGTCCTTACCCATCGATCACTTCTCTTTTGGCATCTGAACCCACCGATTAACGATCTTCGCAAAGACAGATAAATTAAGTGTCTCTGTATAGTAGCACCTGGATCTGTAATCATCTCACCTTGAAAAATAAATTAACCAAGACAAGACTAGGAGATCGTATAGTAGATCTCAAACGAAAAAGACAATGCAGACAGATAGAAAGACGCGCTGGGAATCAGAAGAAACAATCAGGAAGGAAACAGGAAAAGAAAAAGGCAAATGAATTGGCTACGTAGATTCAACTCAAATGATGGCTCGTTTGGTAGGCAAATATTGATTCCATACNCAAGGAATCCAAGAAAACCTTCTAACATGTAGTTTTATCAGGGTTCCAAATTCCAGTGAAATTTTAGCAGTGACTGAAAGGAAATCCGAAATTTAATAATAGACTTCACTTTATTGTAAACATATATTCTAGACTCATGTTTTCTTTTGTTAGTGTAATTGTGTTACATATTCTTCAACTCAATAGGTGCATAGCCATAATATTATTCTCGTGCTTATCATTTGTCTAGATAACAAAATCTCTTAGAAAATCATATATTCTGATGAAGACTCTAAAAAACTTTCAGCGAAATTTTGTTGGTGACGAAGAAAATTCGAGAACGAAATTGAAAACCTTGAATTTTATCTGTCTTATATATGACGTTTAGCATGAGCTAATTAGTTAAAACTCAACCCATTGTCTTAAAAAAACATCACATATGAAACATCAGAGGGGGTATCCTATTTCCGGTTCATCGCAATAGGCTAGCTAGAAAATGGTGTTTCTACGGAATCGTGACTCTTTCTTTTACTAGGTACTAGCAAGCACGAGTGCCTGGTGCTACAGCACTGGTCACCACTCAGCTGGCGAGGAGGCAGCAGCAGCCGGAACGGCGATGGAGCTAGAGGCTGTGGACTCGTGCCGGCGTGGCGCGTCAACGGTCAGAGCCCGCAAGCCATTTTTCCTCGATCCGGTCGAATTGTTTAGTCCGGCGACACGCACGCACGCGGACGCCCCCGCCCCGCCCTCCTCCACTTTCGGCTTTACTACTCGCTAATCCTCCTCCTAATTGCGGCCTTAACCACACTACAAAACTCCAGTAAGCATGATGCCAACCCCACATGTCCCCGTCCTCCTCCTCGCCGTCTCACCACCTACTATATATACCGTCCCCTCCCGGCCTCGTCTCTCCCTGTCTCCAATTCTCACCTCAAGTCTCCATACTCCCAAACGACACCTATAGCTCCCTGCTGCTCACTGATCGTCCACTGCCAACCTTCAAATTCAACGACCTTGTTACCCAGCCAGAGCCAGCAGCTCGCCATCGCCGTCTTGATCGAGCATGGCCGACATGGGCATGGGCGGCGGCCAGGAGGAGCTGGATGAGATGCTGGCGATCCCGATGAGCCCCGGGGCCTCGGCGACGTCGGCGGCCGCGGTCGCCGCCGCCGGCAGCGAGGACGAAGGCGACCTGCGGAGGGGCCCCTGGACCGTGGACGAGGACCTCCTGCTCGTCAACTACATCGCCGCCCACGGCGAGGGCCGCTGGAACTCGCTCGCGCGCTCTGCAGGTACACATCGTCGATTCTTAGTGCCCACAGACAGTTATGTGCCATGGATTTCGAATATACTAGTGCAGCCGAGATGTAACGTCTGCTTCGTGATCACTTGGCCAAACTTTCCATCTCTCCACCGTAGCTAAGCGTAGCTATGGCTTGACATTTGTTGCCAATAGGTTAGCTCAGCAGCCACTGATCGACCAACTTGTGCTCGAGACTTGGAGTAGTATAATCATGAGTTTCGTCAGTTAGGTCCTCCAAGTTCCTGCGTTTTGCTCATCGATCAGACCTTGGGTTTTACTGACGAACCGCATCATCTTTCGTGCAGGCCTGAAGCGCACGGGCAAGAGCTGCCGCCTCCGGTGGCTCAACTACCTGCGCCCGGACGTGCGGCGCGGCAACATCACGCCGGAGGAGCAGCTGCTCATCCTGGAGCTCCACTCGCGCTGGGGCAACCGCTGGTCGAAGATTGCGCACCACCTGCCCGGCCGTACCGACAACGAGATCAAGAACTACTGGCGGACCCGCGTGCAGAAGCACGCCAGGCAGCTCCGCTGCGACGTCAACAGCCGCCAGTTCCGCGACGTCGTGCGCCACGTCTGGATGCCCCGACTCGTCGAGCGCATCCAGGCTGAGTCCGCCGGTGGTGGCCAAGTGGCGGCGGCGCCCGCGACGACCACGGCGAGCGCGCCGCCCGCGTACCACCTCGGCGCGTCTTGTCACGGCGGCCACCACCGGCAAAGCGCCGACGCCGTCCCGACGAACCAGCAGCTGGCTCACGGTCACGGCGGCTACTACCACGCGGCGGCGGACTGCCGCTACAGCTACAGCGAGCCGGGGCAAGCCGCGGCGCCGGCGGCCATGAGCCCCGAGGACACCTCCAGCGCGCTGCGGTCGTCGCTGACGGACGCGTCGCACGTGGCGCCGCAGCATCACTATCACGCCACGTCGGCCACGACCCCGACGAACGAAGGCTGCGGGGTCGCCGGTGGCGCTGCCGGACCCACGACCACGACGGACGGCGAGGAGGACGTGTTCGGCGGAACCTGGTCGGAGCTTCTCGCGGCCGCCGGCCGCAACGAGGACTCCAAGATCGGCCTGCCGGACTTCGAGCTCGCCGACTTCGAGGACAACCTCTGGAGCCTGGAGGACCTTTGCTTACAGCAGCTGTGCTGATGCAGAATTGCAGATGCACGTACGCACGCAACTACTAGACAAGATAGTGAGAGGGACACATCAAAGCACGAGTGAACAAATAATACACAGCATGTGCATAGAAAAATCAAGACAAGGGGAGCACGTACATCGGCAAGAAAGAAATCGACAAGTTAGAAGTTACTATAGTTGCTAGAATGGTCAAGATTAGTATGATGACGAATTCAAAACATGTGCATAGTTTTCCTACAATGGAAAAGGTTTTGTATGTGCGCTCATATTAGTTCAGTTTCAGTCTTGCATGCGTGCGTCGTCCATACAGAGTTTACAAAATAATTTGGATTCATTTCTTGCCCGGGGGGTCCTCAACTGTAAAGAAATCCATACGTTCTAGATGTTTATATGATGCACTTCTAGTGTTTCTTGAAATTTAATGTAATAATCTTAGGCAGTTTTGAGAACAAAAAACCTAAGTGAAAATCAGCATATCCTGTGCTTAAATATATAGTGTCCATTATGGTACTCTTAAGATTAAATATATTTAATTCGCTACTCAAACATATATAGTTCAGGACATATGATTACACAAATATATGAATAATTGTTCATGTAGAAATTAAAACATTAACTTATAAGGTAAAAATGTATGAAGCAAACAATGAAAGCACATATTTCAATATTAATTATGTAGCTCAAACTCTAAACAGGTGTCTAAATTACCATTTATATCATTAATTTTTTGAAGTACACTGCTATATATAATTCTAGAGTACATATTTCTACCATTATTAATATGAAAACACTAATTTATTAATTTATATATATATATATGTGCAATCATGCATGATGTTTTTCATAATGCATACTATATATACACTTGTATAGAGAAAACTAAGTTCAATGTTAATTGTGTAGCTCAAAATTGAGGGCTCGGTTAAACACATATAGAAACATGATGCAAAGTGAAAAAAATGTAATAAATAAGCGAGAGTATAAGGTAAAGCTATGGGTCTAGATTTTTTATGGATTTTTAATAATTATGTCTCTCGAAATTATTAGCCTATGCAGAACCACGGGTTGACAGGCTAGTGTTTATATATAGGATGAGACAAAACTGTTGAATAATTAACAAACGCAACACGCAAGTTACTTCCTAGCGAACTGAATTATTGGAGTTAGCTAGATCGAGCGCTCTGCCCAACATTCCTATAGAGGAAGCTAAGCTAGAGCTAAACTAAGATTGAGATACATGTAGCAGGTTCCTTTTATGGATGCATGGATGGATGATGGAGACCCCCAATTAAAATGTTACATCCATCATCTCTTCAATTCCTCTAGAGACATCGAGATATGTTCCAGCACGTACGTACGCGTTCGTTTGCGTCGCGAACTTGCCCTTGTGGCCTATAGTTTGTTAATGTTTGTTGCTGCAGACATGGCTACACTAGCTACTATACCTGTAGCCAGCAGCTATAGTAGCTAGCTAGTAGGTTCGTCCAATGGTTTCCACGGCACCCACAAAGAGAGACAAAGTCTCAGTCAATGGCGATGGAAAAGGGCCGGGGCCGGGTCGGTGAATTGGAGAGATCCCACCACCATCACCACCGCCGCCGTGGAACGTACCGTACAAATACTCTCGATCACTGACCATGCGTACGTTTGGTGTTGATGCCTTGCCTGCCCGTTGGACCAATGCAAAGAGCCAAAGACCGGTACACTACAGCGGCAGTACGTACGTACACACGCACATCGATGGATCTCGGTTGGCTCAAGGCGAAACGAAACGTGTGCTAACTTTTCTCGTGCGAGCTGAGCGTTATCCTCTTGCTACATTAACAATTAAGAAGTCGATGATCGTGGTCATGATATGCAAGGCTGGCCTAAGTATGGAATGCAAGCCCTATTACGATATATATCGTTGGACACTGTGTACCTTTAGGTGAAAATGGTGCTAATGAAAGAAGGGCTACTAATCCTCTAGCTTATATAGCCTTATAGGTACGGTCTTAATGAGGCTTTGCATGCATATATGGCACCCAAAACCAACTAGGATTCGAGAACTTGTGCTCTACCTAGTAGCTTGTTTTGTGCACGCAAAGCATTTTTGACCGGATATACCCTATACATATAGTCATATAGAAAAGAAACTTTACCACTCCCTTCTTTCGTCAATGATATGAAGTCCCCGCGGCGCAGGAGCTTTCTTTGGAAACAAAGCACATTCGGTTGTGTCAAAGAGAAAAAGACATTACAAAATAAATACTGATACAGTTCTTCATGAAACTATTTTTTAAAAAAAAAGAAAATCAAAATTATACCAAGTTTACATTTCCTTTTTCAACTGACATGTCATATAAAAAAATAATACAAGCAAATTTGTACACAGATTACAGTGTTAATTACAGTCATCCAAAGAATGGATGGAGAATTATGTGCAGCTCACGGTCACACCATCCCTCAAGAGTCAAGAGTAGCTTATATATAGGTACATCAAACTTTTCTGCAAGTCAGTAAGTGGGCTTTGGCTAAGGAAATTGAAGAACGTTTACCTCAGCCTTCCCTCGCGTTGTAAACGTGGGACAGCAGCAGCGCCGCCAGCCAGCAAAGCAGAAGCAGGTGACGTGGCGGCCAGGCTGTGCGTGCCAGCTGGATGTGCCGCCCCGTGCGTGTGTGGTCAAAGGCAGCCGGGCGAGAGCGTGGTGGTCTTCGGTCTCCGGCTCCGGTCATCGAGTCAACGTGGACAGCGGGCGGTCAGCACGGTGACGTCCGCGACCGGATAAGGCAGGCCAGGCCCACTCGTGTGCGGCTTCCGCGTTTGTATACTCTCAGCAAAGGCGAACAGGCGGGGCATCGGTCGGTCGCGAGGGGCTGCTGCGGACTGCGGAGTGATCCTGGCCGTCCGATCTACCCGTCGCTGTCGCTCGGACCAGCGCTGTAGCAGCGGCCCTTGGCATCAGCAGTGACACGCTGTTCCACTAGCTATGTAGTGGAGTAACTCATTCTCGTCTCTCCGTTTGCAGGAGACATGCGTATCATTGGTCTGCACTTGCGTGACAAGTATGTAACCATCTCGCAATCATCATCTCGATCTCATGAGACAAAAACAGATTATAAGTAAAAAAGCGATCAGCTAAAGTTTTTTGCAAAATGCATTAAAGTGACATGAGACATGGTAGAATAATTTATCTAAAAAACTACAATGCTCCTTTTGTATGTTTTGATAAACAGCTATATAGCGTATAAACATCAGTTCACCTTATATATTTATACTTGTATTCTAAAATGACGATTATATCCTAACCCCCTAGTTGAAATGGCCACTAACATAGCAAACATGGACACATAGATAGTTAAACAAAAAAAGGATGCAAAATGAGGCGACACTTGTGGCGGAGCGAAGCTAGAAAAGAAATATAGGGAGGGAAAGGGGGCGCAAAGTGTAGCGAACAGGAGGGGGGAGGGGGGGGGGGGCAGATTCAAGATCTTCCATCAAATACATGGTGAAAATTTGCGCGCCCGCATAGAGCATGGGCCCAGCCCCTCCCCACAAAGCTCTCCACAACTGTGCACGTTTTACGGGTATACTATAGTTTAAGGGTGCGTGAAAGTTGGTTGTAGCAGTGAAAACCACTTGAGATTAAAAACATTGAAACATATGAGTTCAGATATTAAATTCCGCATATTGATTTTTTTTAATAACGAATGTGCATTTTGAGTTTGGGATTCATAATACAAAACCAAATGTGCCAAATGTCATGTGTATGATGGTTTGTCTTGTTCCCCACTCAAATCGACCATATAGCCATTTTATCTGTAATCTCAAGCACTGGAGACATGCAACCTCAAATTCCGCACGTGCGGATCCCAGCCGGCCCCTAGTTGTCCGATTTATTTATTTATTTATTTATTTTTGGATCAAGTTGTCCCAAAGAGTTTTTTTTTTTGAGAAAATGGATGTCCCAAAGCGTTGAGAGGGAGAATATGGAAATGAAGATCAAGTACCATGGGAGGCCCATATAGCTCGAGAGGAAGGCCCATATGTTTTAAGTACCATGGAGGGAGGATCGGAGGGCCGTCAATTGGCCCAAGGAGTTGCGGCCTGTTCTCTACATTCTTTTTTTTTTTGGACAACCTGTTCTCTACATTCTTCTGCACTGCACAGTGTACACGACATGCTCGATCAACTCACCATCAGTAGTTCAGTACAGTGCGTACGAACTCCGCGTACAACAAGTGAGGTGAGTACGTTACGTCAGAGCAAACGGAATCGTACCTTGTTGAGAGGTCAGTAGCTAGTATAAAGATAACACACGTACTACGCTCTAATCGTACGTATGCATGGCATGTACTCCATGGTCACGCTTAATTTGCCATGCCTGGAGAGTACATGTGAGTAGTGAGTACACGTGCGTGTGCTATGCTAAAACTGCTATCCATCCACTGCAGGCTGGATCACGAGCTCTCCCTCTCAGGACGGAGGAGTTACAGTCCATGCGCCCAACACATGCGCGCATGGATGACTGGACAGCAAGTAGTGGCACTGTACCATCGCCCAGGGCCGGGCCGGCAAGATACAGGGCCCTGTGCCAAACTTTAACAAGGGCCCTATCAGCCTTAAAAAATAAAGCAATAATAATGTATGCTAATACATACTATATCTTCGACAATAAATTAGAGTTAAATGCAAGCTAAACTCGCTATGTGAAACATCATATAAATATAACCGGAGGGAATATTACATAGCAACAAAGTATACCAAGACTTCTACCTATTCAGCTTGAAGTTGCATGGTTATTTGAAAAATTTTAATATTTAAGTGTTCTTAAAATAAAATCAGTAATAATGTGCTCATAATCCCGAATCATATTTCCTAGAAGATATGTTTTAATCATGAAACACCGAACAGTAGCGTCTATCCATGCCATATGTATACGATTCTGTTCATAATACGAAGGATTAAAGATTGTAGAATTCATCAATTCAAGTCGGAGAGAGATTAAGTAAAATAATATACATAAATTGTAGGGCATGTTAACGCTAGACTTCGTGTTTCCCCGACTGCCGTGTGCCGTCCTGCTGCTTCGTGCCTCCTGCAGAATCATTGCGCAGATCGGCAAGACCAGCGTCCGGCAGCGGAGAGTGCGGCTCGCCGCCGGCTCTACAACAACGGGTCGCCTCGCCTCTCGACTAGGGCGGCACTTGCGTAGTTGCGTGCCCGCGCGTCCTGCGATGTTCCGCGGCGCCAGGAACCCAAACAAATCGACGGGAGGAAGCCGAGGCCGAAGCGTTTGGACTATCTGGGCCTCAACCTAGTGGGCCGAAGTGCTAAGAACTGGGGCCCCTGCAAATCGGGGGCCCTGTTCCGTCGCACGGGCTGCACGTGCCCTGGGCCCGGGCCTGCCATCGCCAAGAATGATTTTTGCAGAAAAGTTACATGCGTGCATGTAAAGTGACGAGCTATGTGATCGAGTGGTCGGTTGTCCATCACACACGCCGTAGCATAGCGCACGTACGCACATGTCGATGGCGATACATGACATGAACAGTTGGTCAGGGATTCAGTACTTCAGGTCACCGTATATTGCGTGCAACTCCTGATGGACCGTACCCATGGAAATGGACGGACATGGGCGCACATGCACGCACGGGATCGGATTCGGAGTTGCAGCAAACAACTCGATCGCCACTCACCAGCCCGCACGGGCCAGATCGGACACGGGCGCGGCAATGCAAAGCTGCGCTGCATGCAGGGCAAGCAGTCCAGCACGCAGGGGAATCTGTCCAATCTGTGCATGATCAGTATAGGAGACACAGTCACACAACACAGATCGACAGGGACGTTTGCGAATCCGCCGATGAGCCGATGAACAAACGAGAGTCCAGTGGCAATCATCCAATTGTCTGCACCATCGTCTGCATGCTATCATGCATGCGCTACGAACTGAACTTTGCGAGCTGATGCCCGGGGACAAGGATGAAAGTGGAGTGGATAATTTCCGCATCCGATCCGATCCGAATCCGATTTTTGCGGATATGGGGCAGGATTTTTGGTATCCGTGCGGATATGGATAATCCGAATCCGATTGTGTGCGGATGTGGAGTAGGATATGGTTTTAGTGAAATCCGATGGATATGGATTATCCGATAATTGAACGCGGATTATCCGAACCTTATAATAGGATATCCGACTATTCTAGCAAACCCAAATAGTCATTCGTAAACCCCAAACAATAAGACACCTACGTAATTTAGTTTTATGTCGCTCCCTACTCATAAGTTTGAAATCAGACCTTGTAGTAGTTTTTGTTCGTCATTAAGTGTGGAGTCTTAGTGTCAACTCCAAAGATAACTTTAGCGGTGATTTGCGAACACTGTTGTGATTTGTGAACTATAAAGTTGAGTATTTTTTCGTGTTACGTTGCTACTTAATGGTTTTGGTTGAGGAACTATTGATCACAATAATAATCTACACATGAGCATATATTATCCGACTATATTAATCCGTGTCCGCTCCGACACCGCTCCGACTCCGCACCATTTCCGATATCCTAAAAAATCCGCATCCATATCCGTATCCGTGTAATATCCGCTCCTCTCCAAATCCGACAAAAAAAATATGGATAAGGATATGAAAAATATATTATCCGATCCAATCCGATCCGATCCGCTTTCATCCCTACCGGGGGTGGGGGGGCTGCAGTCTGCAGACCTGCATGCACTGCATGTCTGCATGCATGCCGGCCAAGGCGACCACCAAATAATTGAGCGTCGCGTTGGCAGCCAGCCACATGCATGATGTTTCATTGTTTCTTTTTCCCAGTAGCAAATAAAACGATCAATCTGTCATATATACAGGGACGGAGACAAGGGGGGGCTGGCAGGGGCCATGGCCCCCCTATGCTTTGTGTCAAGCCTAACCAAGTAACGAGTATCTCATAATTTATATAGAGTAGTAATTAAGTTATATACTAGATCTTTAGTAATTAAGTAACGAGTATCTCATAACTTAAAAAAACTATTAAGAAATTTGAGAAAACAAACACCTATGTAATTAGCCATCTAAAATAATCTCATAAAAATATATATTTAGTAATTAAAGAGGTCATCAACCTCTATTACAAGACATGTTCAACACTGTTGGCCCCCCTATATTTCAATCCTGGCTCCGTCCCTGCATATATAGAGCAGATCGAAAAGCCTTTTGCTGCAGGTAATAATGCTTTTGCATTGTCAGCTGCACGAGATCGAGAGACCGACCACCGTACCATTTCACAAGTGGCCGGATGCCTGCCCTGATAAAGCTACACACAAGATGGCATATGCATAAGCATAACCTGCGCTGCGACGTCGTCGTTCCTGCTCAGTAGTCGTTACGCGCTTGCAAACACTTGCACTCATCATGCATCTATAGACGCCGCCGTGCACAGTGAAGAGCATGCATGCATCAATGCTCGTCACCCAAGTCACAAGTCCTACCTGCTATCATTATTTCCTCGGTGGCCCAGGTTGCAAGGCAGTGTGACCATTTGAATGAATATATTCGCTGAATTATAAGCACCGTCTCGAAAAAGATTACTCTACTTTGATAATTACTCCCTACTTCCTGAAATATAAGGTGGTATCCAAGCATTGTAAACTTGTCTTTAAATAGTAATGGGTTCTGATCTAGACACAATTGTACAGTTGTTTATTTGATGGGTTTAATTCTCCTTAGGCCAGTCCTAGTGGGACTCGTTTTGTTCATCGTTTCAAATCTCTTTCGGTGACATGGCACTTTTGGGAACTGCGAAATGAAACTTCCCATTGGGGATGGCCTTAGTGCTACCAAGATTAGTTTGACTGATTGATGGATTAGCTGAAGTTAACTTCTTGCTATGCACAAATATTGCAATTGAAATAACCAGTCAACACCATGCAGATGCATTGTTGTTGGCGAACATTTTGCGAAAAGTTTTGACTTAGCAGTTATATGCATGGTATGCACTGCTTCGAGCTCTTTTACAGTACTCCATACTACCAATGAGTGGTACATAGTATAGACCCCCATAAATAAGGGGTAGTTTAGTAATTTCACTTTGATGAAAATGAAATTAGAGATTAAAAATGCAAATATATATATATTAAGGATCAAAGTGATTTTTTAAAATCAATTGCGCCTTTATTTTTCCCCAAAATACCCATATATCACTATACTGCTCACTGTATACTACTATACTACAGTTAAAGTTTCCAATGGTATACAATTAATTTGAACCGTATGATTTTTTTATATTGGTCCTTCTTAGACACTGATATAGAGTAGTATGGAGTACCGTAAAAGAACTCGCTTCTTTTAATACAATCGGCATCTCACATTTTTTTTTAACTACAAGGATCGTGTAAAAGAGAGTATAAGTAGACATTGCGTTTTGTGCCTCCAAGAAAAAAACAAAGTGAACTGCTCTTACGGAGTAGAAATCTAATAACCATCATGATATTAAATAAACCCAGCACATATAAATCAAACATGCAAGGTTACATGGGATAAGCTAGCTCAGGAGGGATAGAAGGGAGCAAGAAGTAGGTGGTTGCGAGAGCCCGGCGAACACGGCAATGGTGAGACTGATTCCATGGGTAGCAAGAAAGAAGCGAGAAGGAGGCGTGAAGAGGAGCCAGACGTAGAGATAGGGCCTTACAAGGTCAAGAAGAGGCCTTACAAGGTCAAGAACGTTAATTCTGGCATGAGGAACCAGAAAACGGATGTATGAGTCAACCGAGGCAAGAGAGGAGAGAGGTTTCGAGGAATGGAAAGCTCAGTCGGGATAGCACCGTTCATAGGCTACGTGGGAGTGACCACGCTATTAGCTTGTCCTTGCAAGCGAGGTCGGCGTGAAGTTTCATCAGTGATAGTTCTGGCAGTCTTGAAGTCCAATGTCGCCGTTTTGTACTGATCATGGGCTGAAACCTGCAGCCTGAACATATGTTCTTCCTTGTTATCCTGGAAAGATTGACGTGAAATTAAAATCAATAAGATATATTATTGTCAGAACTGTACTGCTATATATTTGTTCTGTCCATTATATTCTCAAACGAACGATAGCACGAAATACACTTACAGTACTGATGTTGTTAGCAGTATGAGATCTAGTCTTTTCATCCTCAAAAGGGTCCTCATTCGCCATGTTGGGCAGCTTGGGATCAGAGATCTGCAGGAAAGCAAGGAAATTAGTGATCATCAGTATAGTAGAGTTTACAAAAGATGAGATATATAAAGGGATCAAAGAGCAAGCGACTAGCTAGTGACTAGAAGTAGCTAGGGGAGAGATCCTAGAGGACAAACAGGTGTTGGAGACTATTGATGTCCAATAACACATCTCAAATTAAGCTCCACTATATAAAGGCTTGTCAATCTTGTTAGACGAACTTACAAATAATTCAGAGAAACTCGGATAGTAAATATGACGGAACGGAGAGCAGAACTTGCAAATAATTCAGAGAAATTAAACTCGGATAGTAAATATGACGGAACGGAGAGCAGAAAAAAAACTAGTGGCTACTGTGCAGTGCAAAAAGAAGTTGAAGCTGCAGGAAAGACATGCTTGAGAAATGAAGATCACCTGCGTGCTCTTGGAGCTGAGGAGGATATATGAGTTTTTCAGATCGATTCGAGCAGATGCGAGATTTTGGTAAGCTAGCTGCTAGCAGAGTGGACTAGTGGTAGAGGAGAGGACCCTCACCGCTATAGTCTGCTGCTTTGCCTCGCTCACTTGGATGCACAGTTATTTATAGTAGAAACAGGGAGTAGTGGCATATCCGATGGGGTGATATGGAGGGCCTCCTTGAACTGGGAGCACCGGACAGGTGGCTCCCAAGTCCCAAGCCTTTTAGCCTGGCTCTCGGACCAGGAGGGGAATCTCTGTCCTTTTCTCCCCCGGCTTCTTTTGTCTTGATCGAGTTTTAAAGTGTGCACACTAGTGAAATATTTTCATGAAACTGTGATAGAAAAGTTGGAGATCATGTGTCTTTGTCCAGTAGCAACTTCGATCAAATGTACATGTTGACCTGACCAAAGAAAAATTTCAAATAAATGCATAGGTAACGCAGCTGTTCACCTATGCATTTATTTTTTTACTCAATTGTGAACAAAGATGCCTGCATTATATTTCCCTTTTCATCTGCGTTGCTGTCGGAGATAATTTTTTAAAAAAGCTCGTCGTCAGCTCACCGACTCCGATGTGCGTGAGAGCTGAAATTAAACCTGGAGCACTAGCATATTGCTCGAACTCGCAGTGCTCCAAACTCTCAAGCCATATGATGGCAAGCACGTGGAGGAGCACGCAATTTGAGGGGGTGTTTAGATGCAGTTGTTATGCATATTATTTATGCATTGGGTTACGTGCATAGGAAAAAAAAAGTGTATTGGACCACGTGCATTTCGCAAAATAGATGCAAAAGGGATGAACTAAACACCCCCTGAAGCGCGCGGTAACACAGAAGAAGCCAGCGTCGTCGTCTTCATGCTGAGTCCCCATGCACGCAGGAGCTAGAGATCATATGGCCCTCCATTTCTCATGGGGAATGGGGGGGCTAGCATGTGGTCTTCAAGACACCCTGGATTCAGGAGGGATCAGAACATGTCTCAGCCATACTTACCTGTCAAATAACTAAACAACATTTTACTTGCATACATGGCTATAACTGCTGCAGAAGAGAGCAGTTTATTGGCTTGATGACTAATTTTCAGTATTGCATCGACTAGTTGGGTCAGTAAAATGTTGGTTTCTGAAAACAAACGCCGGCAAATGTAAGGCTCTCTGCATCGATTCGAAGCAGAGCCTAGATGACGCATGCAGTGTGTTGACGCTAAAACGCGCCGCGCCAAACACTCACACGCGCGGAATCGCAGAACGCAGACCTGGCTGCGCAGAAACCGGTAAAACCGGTTTGGGAAACCGGTAAAACCGGTTTGCTAGGGTTTCCTGCGAAGACCAACGAATGCTCACCCGGGAGGGACCCCGTCAGGGTGTGCGCACCTTGGGTTGTTCTAGGATCGGTCAGGCCACCTAGAACGTCCTCAATCGTCGTGAAGACGAAGGAAGAACAACAATTAGGGTTTGGAAGAGCTAGGGTTTAAGAAACATAAAGTAGAGACAAAAAGTAAAGACAAATAAAAGATAAATTGTGTTTGATCGATTGGATGATACTCAATCGGCCGCAACCCTTTATATTTATAGGGTGGGGAGGTCTTGCCCCGCAAGGAAAGTCCAAATACAATTCGGATCTACAAAAAGAGTCCAAATCTATTACAACTCGGGGAAAACCATTCCACCGGTTTCCAGATCCGGTTCCACCGGTTTGCGTTGTCAGACGCATCACAGTGTATCAAACCGGTTCCACCGGTTAGCAAATCCGGTTCCACCGGTTTTCCTGCAGAACTTGTTACTTGCCAATTTTGATCGTCAACATATGCCCCCCTGTTTTCTAGTAAACTAGTGCACTAGAAAACACTTCTAAGATCAAAATTGTTCTTTGGACGATGTTAAACATACGAAGCATCGGCCATGTCATGCGTCCCGCCTATGTTGAAGTTGAAACGACTTGTTTTGGTCTCCACACCATCCTTGTAGGTCCTGCTGATTTCTGCTCAACCTCTGGCTCCATTGATTGCCTACGCATTCTTTGTAACTTTCTCTTTTGAGTGCGAGTTAAGCCTGAGGGATACCACCTCGGCTGCATATATTTAGAATCTGATTTGCTACTGTTCTCACACTGTTTGGGATTAGTAAATGCATCTCTTTTAACCAGATCATCATTATAAACAATCGGTTGTTGCGGTACACCAAAATTTGGATAAGAAATAATATATGGTGGCATGCACATACTACTATAGTCACTAGGAGCATAATAACAAGGATATGACCAAGACAACGGCATATAGGATCCACCAAAATAATATGGCGCAGCAGCACAATTACCTTGGTATTGGTGAAATTTTTGGCTACCTTGATGTCTTGGTGGTGAATTTGCATCTCCAGTGCTATGTGATCGACTCCTTTGTTTCTGGGCAGCTCCCTTCTTCTTATACTTTTCAAAAAGCTCTTCAAAGGTCGGCCCTGCTTTCTTTTTTGAACCATCAGAGTCTCCAGGTATAAACCGGTTATACCGGTTTGAGGAACCGGTTCCACCGGTTCTATCAGAACCAGCACATTTGCTCTTGGTTTGCCCCCCGAGCGTCGAATTCTTTTTTGCAACTTGAGGGTCTTTCTTCAGCCATACCTTCTTGCTCCTTTTCTGTTCTGGTTGTACTTCACCAATGATTACATTTTTCCCTTTTGTTGTATCGGCTTGATTCGGCCGGATCAACACTTTTGGATTCTGTAATTCAATGGTATTGATAGAGAAATTCTTAGGAAAAGATCAGAATCAACTTTCATTTCATGCAAAGTCAAATGGCCTTCATTAAGGGCCGATTGAATTCGCCTACGAAATACATTACAATCATTAGTTGCATGTGAAAAAGAATTATGAAATTTACAATATGCACGTCGCTTCAACTCATCAAGCGATGGTAAAGTATATGCACATCTGATGTATCCGTTTTTATGCAACTCATCAAATATCCTATCACATTTGGACACATCAAAAGTAAATTTCACTTCTTCTTGCCGATTTTTGTGGATCGGCTTAAATGAAGGGCAACTATATGATTGAGACTTGCTTGCCATGTAAATTCAGCAGCACATACTTCTCCATTCTCATCGTCCAATAAATCATTGTTTAACATATGCATGTTAGGACGATCAGATTTTGGCCTAGCATCTTTACTTCGGCTTTCTTGAACCAAAGCCTTTTGTAATACTTGATTAATGGTAAGAAACTCATAGCCTTCTAATTTATCTTTGATATGAGATTTCAAACCTTTAAAAGCTAATTCGGCAAAATCTTTTTCAGAAATAATCAAACTATAACATCGGTTTTTTGTATCTCTAAATCTTCTAATATAATCTGCAACAGATTCATCATTCTTTTGCATAACCGATGTTAAGTGAGATAGCCTCAATTCATTATCACCACTATAAAAGTGTTCATGGAATTTATGTTCTAATTGAGACCATGTATAAATAGAATTAGGAGATAATGCCGAAAACCATGAGAAAGCAACACCAGATAATGACAAAAGAAATAATCTAACTTTCAAATGATCAACGCTACCATGAATATCCATTTGTGCATTAAACTGGCTAATATGCTCCCATGTAGTCCTATTGTCTTCCCCAGTAAATTTGATAAATTCTGGCACTTTAAAACCTTGAGGATAAGGCATAGTATCAAAAACTGGAGGATAAGGTTTCTGATATACTAAAGTTTTATTCTTAACCTCTACGCCAAAAGTATCCTTAATCAAAATAGCCAAATCTTTTTTATATTCTTCCATCAGACTCTGAATATAAAGTTCATTTGAGCTTTGCTAATCATTGACATTTGGCACATGTTGTGACATTTGGTTCGGTGATGCATGTAATGGTTGTTGCAAATAACCCGAACTTTGGGAAGACATAGGATTTGTAGTATATGTCATTGGAGTACATGTAGGTATATGACCAGAAACACCATTAACTCGTCCAGAATTAGCCTGAACAATTGGCATGCTAGTTATAAGCTCAGGTGTTGTCTGATATGTAATAACAGGATTAGAACCGGTAGGACCGGTTCCTACAACCGGTTGGACCGGATTTTGGCCGTTTTGCGTGATGGTGTTAAAACCGGTAGGACCGGTTACAGAAACCGGTTTCACCGGAATTGCCTGGCCAAATTGTCCCTGAGAATTCTGTCCTGTTAACTGATTCAACGGCATCCCATATTGTGGATTTTTGGGTGGTACTGCTGCCAATGAATTTTGAGGTACAATTGCATGCTGTGAAGTACCCACTACATCAGAATTAATAGCATTACTAATTACGGTCGAAGGTTGTTTTTCTATGGATTTATCAATCATGCCTTGAACTATCGTAAGAAGACTTTTTTTGACCAGAAAGTAATAAGCCATTAATGTGATCAAGGGTAACAGGCGCGGATGTAGCACTTACAGTGGGTGTTACCTCATCTTTTTCTTCTTCTCCTTCTGAAAGAACAACCACCTCCTTGTCCTTGGAGATAGCACCCTTTCGATCCTTGGAGAAGTGTGAGAGGAACCATTGCGCCTTGTCTTCAAGCTTCTTCTTGGCTCGTTCCATCTCCTCCTTTTCTTGCAGCAGGAGTTGCTCGAATAGATGACGATCCTCAGCCGATAGCTCATTAGCAGTCGGCCTCTGAATATTATCAGGATCAACTTCGCCTGGCTTTGGTAGATTCGACATGGTAGTAGATCCTTTTTTCTTGTTCCCCAGCGGAGTCGCCAAAAAGTGTGTTGACGCTAAAACGCGCCGCGCCAAACACTCACACGCGCGGAATTGCAGAACGCAGACCTGGCTGCGCAGAAACCGGTAAAACCGACTTGGAAAACCGGTAAAACCGGCTTGCTAGGGTTTCCTGCGAAGACCAACGAACGCTCACCCGGGAGGGACCCCGTCAGGGTGTGCGCACCTTGGGTTGTTCTAGGATCGGTCAGGCCACCTAGAACGTCCTCAATCGTCGTGGAGACGAAGGAAGAACATCAATTAGGGTTTGGAAGAGCTAGGGTTTAAGAAACATAAAGTAGAGACAAAAAGTAAAGACAAATAAAAGATAAATTGTGTTTGATCGATTGGATGATACTCAATCGGCCGCAACCCTTTATATTTATAGGGTGGGGAGGTCTTGCCCCGCAAGGAAAGTCCAAATACAATTTGGATCTACAAAAAGAGTCCAAATCTATTACAACTCGGGGAAAACCGGTTCCACCGGTTTCCAGATCCGGTTCCACCGGTTTGCGTTGTCAGACGCATCACAGTGTATCAAACCGGTTTCACCGGTTAGCAAATCCTGTTCCACCGGTTTTCCTGCAGAACTTGTTCCTTGCCAATTTTGATCGTCAACACAGTGCATACTTGAGAGTCACTGATCATTGTGCAGCAAGATTAGCTCCACGCAGAAGAGTGGAGCAGCGCGATATAAGTGCATGCGGTGCATGCATGGCAGTATGTTTATTACCAGCAGTCCATACCAACCAAAGCAGCAAAATTCAGACAGGCGCATGCGCGCATCTAGACCATGCAGATGCAAGTATATATACACGCTCAAAAAAAAGATGCGAG
>CM014272.1:81102856-81113792 GCA_004135705.1 Alloteropsis semialata | reverse complement strand
CCAGGCCACGGCCGGCCCCCACGGCCGCTTCCTCGACCGCCGCCCCGTCCAAGGGGAGCGCCGGAGCCGGTCTTTGGCCGACCGCCGGTGCCGGACCGGGCTCTGCTCGGGGCAGCTGGAGGTTGAAGAAGGAGGGCTTGGGGGTGAGGAAGTAAATCTTGTAGGGGGTTTTCCATAAATGATTTGGACTTATGTTTGATGGTGGGGTTTATGCAGGGGGTTGTCTGCAAGATTCCAGGGGTCTGTTCATGAAGCAAGGGCCATTCAGTAATTAATTTAAACCTTGCAGGGACCCCGATGTAAAAATATTTTCCTTTTCGATTGATTCTTATCCTTTATTTGGCTGAAATTTGAGTAAATCATTAAAAATCACAAAAAATCGTAAAATCACAAATGTAGACTTTCTGTAATCCTTATGAAATTATGTTTCCAGTGGTATATCATATGCACATGTAAACTGTGTAGTGCATATTGTATTGCTTTATGTATGAAAACGTGCTTGAGAGATTGTTTATTGCCTTAAAAATCACATGCATGGGCCAAAAATGCAAAACCACCTCTGATGGTTCTGTTATGATTAGTAGAGTAGATTTAAGTATGTGTTAATTAGAGCCTATGTATGTTTTTGATAGATATAGATTTAGTTGAGTTAATGGAGTGGAAAATGAGATAAATAGCTAAGGTGCTCAATAAAACTTGGTAATTTTTGTTAGTGCTGTTTTGGAGCTTAGGAACCCTGACAGAAAGATTCAGCTCCAGAAAGTGTATAGTTCTAAAGTTATGATTTAAGTTTTTTTCTCGCTAGTTAAATGTAGTTAAATCACCAAATATTCTGAATAAGTTAGAAAAATATGAAAAATTCACAATAGAGTTCTTTGAGGACAAGTAAGCTCCAGAAAAAATTTCAGCTCAAGAAAGTATCTATAGATTTACTTATGATTTTCTAACTGTTAGCAATTAGTGGTTGATAAAAGAAATAGAAAACGAATAGGTAAAATGCTGGAAAATTACTGAAAAAGATGTTTGGCTGTCAGGAACACAGAAACATGTTTACCTTAATTTCTATTTATTTAAATATATTTTCTAGGCTTTAATTGTTGAAAACTAGCTAGGAAAGGCTTAATTAATAAATAGTCTCCTTGCTGAAAAATGAATTCTAAAAATATTTATAGCAACCTGATCTGCTGAGTGTTCAGATTCAGCTATAGGAACCTTTTTATTACTTGTAGTCAATTGTAGGGGTTTAATGTTTGATTTATGAAGTAATTTAAGTTGCTTTTAGCATAATAAAATGATTAGTAAATTTAATTTCTGAGTTATTCCAGATCTGAACTGAGAATAATCAGCAACTAAAAGCAACCCGCCCAGCTTTTCTTTTGAGTTTCTTAATAAGTTTATACTCCGTAAATGATTGCCCAGTGACGTGTATAAATGAATTTCTGCAGTATATTTAAGTTGTTGTAGATATTCCTGTGATTGATTGTTTATGCATTCCTGCATCTCATACATTTGCATCTCATGTAGAGAACACCATTGTTGACGGCGTATACGAGATTGAGATCGAGTCGGAGGCTGATCCTGCTGTTGAGCCAAACCTCGTTGCTGCACAAGACCCGGGCCAAAGTCCGGAAGGGCCCAAGGCCGTTGCTGAGCAGGAAGGCAAGCGCCGGAGCATGTCCCAGCTTTAACAAACCCCAATGGGTTGCTTGTGCCTTACTTTGCGCATTTAAGTTTAAGGAGTTGTTTGAAACCCTAATTCCATGATCCCTAGGTACCTATGTCCTAATACTAATATGTGTAGGTCGGTTAGACTGCCATGCTTAATTAGGATCGTTAGAAGTCGAGTGATTGCCTTGTCACTCGCGAGATATAGGCTTTTACTTTATATCAGTTTATGAAGTTCGATAGGCAGGGCTTGTGCGATATTCCTGTTTGGTTGAATGTTCCGCTTGCACAGATGGTTGCTGGCTAAGGCATGGATGGTGTGGTCAGTTGGTCAAGCTTTTGAAGATACTAATCGTATGCCGGGAAATATGGTAAACTGGTAAACCTAGTACTTGATTCAAACTGACATCTAACGGATATATCTACTCCATTGGGCGAGGGGTTGATGGCGAGTGTAGCAGTGGCCGTGGCACAGGTTTGCTTTGTGCACCTGGGGTTCGTTGGGGCGTGCACTCGGGTGGAGTGGTCCCCAATTGCAGATGGCAGGGAGAGATGGGAACGGTTGCCTCATGAGTTCCTGGGTGTCTCTCACGAGCCGTACGATTAGGTTGTCCCATGCATGGTAAAAATCAACTCGAGTTGTCCGTCTTTCGCGGTTACATGAAGCTGCTTTATCTCTTGTCGCACCTCAGTGCGCTTGGGCATTGGTCAATAGTGTTGTCATTGATGAGTAATGTTGATAACTTGTTAATCAATTGTTTTTTGACACTAAATGTTGTTGGATAGTTTGGCAAACTTAGTAATAGTTAGTCTCACTTTAACTTGGCTAAAATATTAAAAATAAGGATCAACTTGTAGACGCTTTTTGGCAAAACAATCCCCTCAGCCATAAAGCTTTGCATGTCTGGAATTTAACCTTGTCGGGTAAGTCTTGCTGGGTATTAGTATACTCAGCCTTGCTTGTGGCTTGCTTTTCAGATATGGATTCTACTGGCTTTGACCCCGTTGCTGCTTTGACCTGGCCGTGTGTTTTGCCTGATGGTTGGACTGTGGAGCGGGTGCCGCCTGAATCCGATTCGGGCCGCGATGATTAGATATCATGTGCGGGCTCCTCATGATATCTCGTGTATTGACGTTTAGACTTTTGCTGTATTATACTCTGGCTTGTAATAATTAAAACATATTCACTGTGTTTGTATAATTATCCATGTGAACCTTGTGATGTAAAATTTGTGATAAGTTGTACTGCCTGAGCCCATCTTCGAGTAGGACTTGCTGCTATTTTAATTCGGTCATGAGAAATGGTGGTTTAATCGGAAAGGTATCCGATGGGCTGCACAGTTAGCCCGTTGAAGTGTGTGAAGTAGCGCAGTAGAAGTGGTCTCATACACTTGAGCTGGATTAATTAGGGGCGGTCTGCCATAGTAAGGCTAGGGAAGCTAGTGCTGCAGCGGGCATTTCTGGCATTGGGCCGTGCATTAAGGCTTTCCAACACTGTAGGCCAGTCATATGCATTGATGGCACACTGTGGCAGGCCTCGGTGGCCCCCTACGTGGCCCCCTACTGTGGCGAGCATCGACCGCACTCGAACGAGGCCTTCGCTGCGTCCCTGCACTCCTACAGTGGTACTGGCCGCGGACCCGCGTTCTGCCCCAGCCTACTTCCCCTCCGCGGCGATGATGACTACGTACCCCATATGCCGTGATCTGAACTACGGGATTGCGATAAGTACTTGCTTCTTACTAGTGTCACACATTCGTACGATACACAATTTAATTAACAAAATTGTACAGTACGACGTGCTCACGGAGATCGACGCTACAGCTGCGCGGAGCCGAGCCAGGGTGGATTTCATGACCACCGGCGAGCACGTGGCGACTTATGACAAGATCCTTAACCTGCTCACGAGGTTCAGGCAGGCTGTTTCATGCCGGCACGACGACGCTCCAGCGATTCCTCGCCACCCAGCCTCGTCTTCGAGCTCTACGTCCACTGGACGTTCGTACCGCGCCCCGTCCAGCTCCTCGCGGCCACCCTTCCCTCCTAAGGGAGCAGGCCCATCGACGCTACCCCCGGTGCTGAGCACTCCTCTCCCGGTGTCGGAGTTATCGTCCGGCAGTCCACCCGGAGGTACCCAGATGGTTGATTTGTAGGCAAAGGGCAATCGCAAGACTAGAGAGCTCAAGGTAACACAGGGACACAGGGATTATACAGGTTTGGGCTACCCGGAGGTATAATATCATACGTCCTGTGCTCGGGGGTCTTGCATTGATCTGCTCGGCGAGTTCCGGGGAACAACAGCGAGCTCTTGGTTACAATGAAGGATCTGGTAGCTAGCAATCGAATGAATAAAGGGGTCACCCTAGGCCGCCTTATATAGGCTGACGGCCTAGGGTTTACAAGTCGATTATCTCTAATTATTGTCTGGCTCAAATCAGAAAACTAATCTAAGTCGGTTGACATACAATCTCCGTGATACCCGGGGAGGATCCGAGTACATCTCGCCCCATGCCTTGCAGGCCAAGTCATCTCCATCTTTATCCAGTAAGCCGGGGATCCTCGTGGGCCGGCCTGGGGTCGGCCCACATCCTTGTCAGACGTGGGACCAGGCCGACTGGCTACCCGGTCGGTAGTGGGCCCAGGGGTACCCACATCCCACAAGTCCCCGAGCAACGTGCAGGCGCGTGTTGGACTGCTGATGAAGAAGCGAAGCCATCAAGGTCGGCTGAAGCGCCTTGGTCGGCAGGCCGACACAAGGGTGAGTGGTGCTCAAGAAAGAAAACCGCAGGCCATCCGGGAATGACCCTGGGCGGACCCAGGGCAGAGCCTCGAGTGGTGTAGCGCCGAGTCGTGGCCGAATTGGGCGCCGAGGTGCTGCACCACTTGGGAAAAGTGGCACATCCTGATGGGGCATATGGAGGGCGATGCAAGGAGCCCTCCATATGGAGTTGTCCCCGAGCATTGGGCCGACTAGAAAAGTCAGGCTAATGGTCAAGAAAAAAGGGTCTCCAAGCTTCGGGGCAGTTAGGCCGCCCCAAAGGATAAACTCGCCACACACGTCATGACAAGAACAGTACGCACGTGAACGCACAGAGCGCTCCCCTGGCCAGATGAAGCCGAAGATGATAAGGGCGGACTGAGCACCTCGAAGGGAGGAGCTGCTGCGTGGTGCAGAGCTCACGCGCTGAACAATGCAACAGGGGTCACATGTCGTCGCCTAGCACAGGGCTATAAATATACACCAAGGCTCAGGGCCTTGCAATCATCAGAAGTTAGGCGTATCAACCACTTAGCTTGAATATGTTGGGGACTAGCTGCTGGGTTCATTCTCCTGGGAAGAATTATGGGGACTTGATAGCTTAGTGCTAGAAGAGAGCTTGTGAGAATCTCAAGGTGTTGGTTAGTGTCTGAGTGCTATCCCGTTCACCCCTGCATTACTGTGTGCCGAGGACGATGTGGGGTGAAATGCATGGAAGAGCAAGGGATACCCGGAGACATTCGCTGACAATCCTCAAGTGGGATCCACTCGTCGCCGGTTGCCATGGTGCTACAAGAGAGCTTGCGAGGAGCTCATGTGGACCAAGTTTGCTACGGATGCAGCACTAGGCGCATGGACGAGTGCCCCAAGCTGTCACCCTGACGGTTGATGTGTTTGATCTTTGTAACCGGCCTATGACCAGCTCCCTTTGTAACTCATAGCTTTCTAATGAAGCTTGTCTCCATTACTTAGCTTATCAATGCAATATCTGAGTTCCCTGGACCCGGAGGTCGACAGAGACGTTGTAGGTTCGCACAATGGCAACGAGTCACAGGGACTTCGTAGTCATAGTCGAAGCGCTGAGTCCTTGAGGATCGGGGCCGACCGAGTCCGGAGACCCATTGACCGGAATCAAGAGCGCCGAGTCCCCGAGAGTCGTGGCTGGCCGAGTCCGGAGACCCATTGACCGGAGTCAAGAGCGCCGAGTCCCCGAGGGTCGGGGCTGGCCGAGTCCGAAGACCCGTTGACCGGAGTCAAGAGCGCCGAGTCCCCGAAGGGTCGGGGCTGGCCGAGTCCGGAGACCCGTTGACCGGAGTCAAGAGCGCCGAGTCCCCGAGGGTCGGGGCCGGCCGAGTCCGGAGACCCGTTGACCGGAGTCAAGAGCGCCGAGTCCCCGAGGGTCGGGGCTGGCCGAGTCCGGAGACCCGTTGACCGGAGTCAAGAGCGCCGAGTCCCCGAGGGTCGGGGCCGGCCGAGTCCGGAGACCCGTTGACCGGAGTCAAGAGTGCCGAGTCCCCAAGGGTCGGGGCCGACCGAGTACCTTGGGCAAAGAGCCGTTGGCGCGTGGAGAGCCGTTGGGCCCGCAGTTAACGGGACTTCCGTGGATTCCGTCCGCCAGTTGCGGCGCTGTTAGGGTAATTCGGATCGACGGAAGGGGATAAATCAGATCTATTCCCCGGCGAATTTACCACAGTCACTTTTCCAAATCAAGGAACATCCCGCGCCTCCACCGCCGCTTAGCACCGCCGCAAGAGCGATTCACCCACCACCCACTCGCCGGCACCGGAGTTCGAGCACCGCCGCAGCCGCTACGCGTCAGCCTCGTCTCTGAGCACCCTGGCAGAGATGGCGGACTCGAGGGAGGCGATGAAGACGCCGGCGTCAGGGAAGGAAGTGCCGCCACCGGCGAGGATGACGGGCGTGGTGATCTCCGTGGGCAGTGGCGACGTTGAGGCAGGGAAGGGAGTAGAGTCCTCCGCGGGCCAATCTGGGGCCGCGGTTGGTGCTGCCGCCAGCCTGGGAGGCGATGCTGAGGCGGCGTCGACCGCCGCCGGGGCGGATGCGAAGAGGAAGGGTATGGCCTCGTCTGAAGAGGTCCCAGAGCTGACCTCCGTGCCGGGGGGAGTGCCACCTCAAGAACCGGCTTGGGGTCAATCCTCCATCACCGAGGAGAGGCTCCAGGATATGGTGCGCCGGGGTGTGCTCGGGCCGCAAGAGGTGCTGCAATGGTGGCCTGCTGGAGACGATGCCCGGCCATGGGAGCGCTCGGAGACCGAGATGGCCATCTTCGCGCCGTTCTTCGAGCGTGGGTTTGGGCTGCCCACGGGAGATTTCTTCCGCGGTCTGCTGCACTTCTACAGGGTGGAGATGAGTCACTTGAACCCCACCTCTATTCTGTCCATTTCCGTCTTTATCCATCTGTGCGAAGCATTTCTGGGGATCCCGCCATATTTCGGGTTGTGGCGACGTTTGTATCGGTTGAAGACGATCGGGGAAGGTTCTGGGAAGGGTCCGGCCCGGATCACCGGAGGGGCCGGGTTCTCGTTGAGAGTCGGCATGTCCAAGAAGTACTTCATCTTGGATATGAACGACTCCAACAAAAATTGGAGGCAAGAGTGGTTCTATGTCGCGAACCACCCCCCAGCTCTGCCTACCCGGACTGGTCACCGGCCGGAGAAGAAAGATTCTTGGGATTCGCAGCCAGAGGGCCTGGAGCTGCAGGAGGCTGAGGAGCTGCTCGGGTTGATCGCCGAGGCAAAGGAGCGGAAGCTGACTGCAGTAGCTATAATGATCTCCTTCGTCCGGCGATTGACACAGTCGATCAAGGACCGGGTGCATCCCGGATATGAGTTCTCAGGTGGCAAGGACCCAACTCGGGAGCAAGCCCGGACGGTGTTTGTCCACGAGACTTGTGAGAGGATCTCCGGTTTTATGCTTGGCAAGATCTTCAACGAGGGGACACCTGTCCCATTTTCTTTGCAGAATCCTCCTTCACCGGTTAGTTCGTCATTTCCTTGCATGTTGTATGTCTAATGGCTGAGATACTAGGTATCCGACGTAGCTGACTGTGTTGTTGCCCCATTGAAAGTGCATCTATGATCCTTTTTGGTTTTGGTTGATTAATGACAACACACTTTAGTATCTAATATTTGCAATAAGGCAATGCACAGGTAACAGGTGAAATCAATAGAACACATTTGGTGAAATGTGGCACTCAAAAAGGGAAATGAAAGCATGGATGAAGCTTACACGAAGATTAATTTTTATTCTTTTGAACATTGAGTTTAGGAAAACCGTACTATCAAGAGGGATGCTGAAAAACTAGCTTGGTGGTGACAAGGTGCTCAAAATATCAACTAACTTAACCATGAGAGACACCTTGCACTTGCACTTCACTGAGAAATTAATTTATAGTGCTTTACCTGTGAAGTTTCGGAGGTTCCGGACATTTGTTCGGAGTGTCCGGACTTTGGTGTCTGGAGGAGGTGTTCTCCAGAAAGTTCGGAGACTCCGGAGATTTTTGCGGAGACTCCGGAACTTAACAGGTCTAACGGCTATTTCGGCTGAACGGGTATTTATACCCCTCCGGTCCCCTCCTTTCTGCTCTCTCTGACTCCTTTTCGAACTGAAGCTTCCAAAGGCGATTTCTATCCCCCTTTTTACTCCCTCTTGCTTCCCAAGGTTGATTTGGTGAGGGATTGAGTGATGGATTGAGTGGAGTTTAAGAGATTGTGCTTGTGAGCTGATTCCCCATCATTTGAGCACCTTGGTCGCCTTCAAGCCGGTGATTCGCGTTCTTTACTCTTGAAGCTTCAAGCTCCTAGACGGCTAGGTGTCACTCAAGAGCAACCAATCCGCTGTGGTTGCCTTGAGGAGTTTGTATTACTCCTGCAGCTGAGTAAGTTCTTCATTTGACCTTTGGTTGATTGAAGAAGAGGAAAGTGGTTTGGTGGATAAACCCGCCCTTCGTGGGCTCCTCAACGGAGACGTAGGTTCCTTGTGTGGGACTGAACTCCGGGAATCAAATCCCTGTGTCTCCTTGTGTTTGTTCTTGTTCTTGTGCTACTTGTTGCTATTGTGCTATATTCTAGGGTTTGGTCCCGATCTATCATCTGTGAAGGTTCCTGCTGCAAGTGACACTTGAATTGTGTTGTATACATCCCAGGGTTGTATGGAAATTAGGCGATCTGATTTCCAGTGAGGTTTGATCTGTCATATTCACTTCGGCAATTATTTCCGGATTCTCCGGAGAAATCTTCGGAGTGTCCGAACTTGTTCGGAACCTCCGGACTTTTCTTCGGAGCCTCCGCACTTTCTGTGACTGACGGTTGTTTTGAGCGAAAATTTTCAGTTTCAACTATTCACCCCCTCTAGTTGATATCCAAGGTCCTTTCAATTGGTATCAGAGCAAGGTTCTCCATTTTAGAGTTTAACCGCTCGGAGATTCAAGATGTCAACTCCGGAAATTCCACCAACACTTCCTACAAGTGGAGAGGGTGACCCTCAAGGTAGCAAGGAGGCTGATCCCTCTACTGGGGGTATCCACTCCCAAAGACAAACAGGTGATGATCATGAAGAGTCATCCGAAGATGAGGACTCCGACGATGATGACAAGTCCTTCAAGTCCGTAAGAAATGATCATGCTAATCAAGTTCCTTTCTATTATTCTCGTTTGAGCAACTCTATTCCGTCTCAATCGGTGAACCTTGGTAAACCACCTCGCTTTGACGGGAACGGTTATAACCAATGGTCTCGCTTGATGGAGGCGTATTTGATAGGGGTCAATCCGGCCCTTTGGAAGATTGTGTGTGTAGGTGTCACAATGCCCAAAGGAAGAGGACCGTTGAGTCAAGATCAAGAGTTTGAAATTCAACGCAATGCACAAGCCATGACCTTACTCTTTAGTGCCTTGAACCCCGAAGAATACAACAAGGTTGAGTGTTTGCGCACCGCCAAAGATGTTTGGGACACACTTCAAGTCAACCATCAAGGGACAAGGAAAGTAAGGGAAAGTAGAATAAGAGTGTTGGAAGCCGAACTCAATCGGTTCTCTTTCAAGGATGATGAAGGTCCACAAGAGATGTATGATAGGTTGAACAAGATTATCAACAAGATAAGATCTCTTGGAAGCACCAAATGGGATGATAGAGAGGTTGTTGACAAGATTCTTACGGCTTACATGGCTAGAGATGTGAACCTACCCATCTTGATTAGAGAGAAGAGAGGATTCAAGAAGTTCTCTCCCACAAATGTGATTGGGAGAATGGAAGAACATCTCATGACCGTCAAGGAAGCAAAGCTCTCTCATGAACTCTCCAAGCTTTATGAGCAACTTGAGAAGGGAAGTGGAGTTGCTCTCAAGGCAAGAAACAAAGGCAAAAAAAAAGGAAGTCCAAAAGACATCAAATAATGATGATGATGATTCGGATGACTCCGAAGAGGCAGCCTTGTTCATGAGAAGATTGAGAAAAGTCATGAAGAAATAAGGATATGTCAAAGGGAAGTACAAGAAGAGTACAACCAAGAGAAACTCAAAGAGAGCTTGCTTTAGGTGTGGCAAGGAAGGTCATTTCATTGTTGATTGTCCACGTGAGAAGGAAGATCACAAGGAAGACAAGGACAACAAAGAATACAAGAACAAGAGTCACTACAAGAAGAAGAACACTGGAGAAGCTCATCTTGGCATTGAGTGGGATTCTAATGAAGAGAGCTCCGACTCCGATTGTCGGGGGTAGACCCTCAGGGGTACCCAGAAGACGGATTGGCCCAACTAGCAAGGGGCGGCCCAATCCGAGTGCTATCGGGCCGGTTTATCAGACTGGGTGGCCCACCACTCGGGAGGCCCACCAGTCGGGCGAACCGGATGACTACGACGGCGCGCACGGCAAGAAAGCAGGCGGCGTATCACGCAAGAAGATCGGAGATCAAGATAAACTAGCCGGAATTATAGGGAAGGATATCTGTAATCGTTATAGGATCGCATCCTTGTATTTCGGGTAGGTTATGATCTCTAGCTGACTTGTAACTCAAGGCAGCCGGACTATATAAGACGCAAGCAGATCAAGCTATCGGAGGTCTACAGCACACTCACACCAAACAGACTGGCTTACGATGCGCCGACATACTCCACCATGCCGAGTGCCGATTCGTCACAACCTCATCCACTTGGCCGCGACTACAAGCAAGGACAACATGCCGATTCTTCGACTCGGCACAAATCAAGCTAAGTCATATTTAAATACTTTTTACGATATTTCTCAGTCACTGCATAACTCCATACTTCGCCATATTTCTCCATAATCATCGCCGACTACCTTTGGTCTGTTCCCGACTGCTTATACAGCCCGAGCGCTACACAGTCGGGACGGCCAATGGACGCATATCGCATTTTTCTCCATCGTTCATTTCTTTTTCCACTCTTATACAAGTCGCTAAAGTACTCGGGGAGCACACGCCTTAATCCGTGAAGCCTCGACTCTTCCGTACGCCTACGCTCCTACGCGTGCATGCGGC
>CM014272.1:81090395-81101856 GCA_004135705.1 Alloteropsis semialata | reverse complement strand
CACAGGTGTTGATCAGATTAAGCAAAATAAGCAGGCAAAACATTAACAGATACGTTCTGATTCTAAGATATGTTACTGAACAATTAAGCAAGATCCAGCTCCGACGTAGGGAATCTACACCACACTTAACATTCAAATAGCAATAAGGCATAACCAAAGCTTCCTTTAACTAATCAAGATGAACCTAGCTCCGACGTAGGGAATCTAGACCAAACATGACAGTCAAAGATTAATCTAAGCGTATTACAAAGATCCAGCTCCGACGTAGGGAATCTACACCAGTGTGATACTCAAAGAACAACTAGATTAAACCACAAGGCAAGATTGGACATAGAACGATGCTGTAAGATAGATAATGCTTAAATCGGACCAAGACCTGTGCTCAAAGCCGTTGAAGAAGTAGAATTGATTCACATGGCGTAGATCTAAACCAATCTAGCAACTCCAACAAACCGCAAAGACTATCTTTAGTAACCAAGATTATTCTAGCTCCGGCGTAGGGAATCTAGACTAATCTTGATACCTAGCTCCGACGTAGGGAATCTAGGCTTAAAGTATAGTCCGATAAACGATAATCCGTTGAATAATCAATATTGATCTAGCTCCGACGTAGGGAATCTATATCAATCTTGATTATCCAGAGATAAATCGGTTGAACAATATAAACGAGAAAGGGCGATGCGCCTCAATTCAAAGCCTATATTAGTTCGATAAATTGACTAACTTACTGGTAAGCCGGAGATCAGAACTGATGCAGCCCGTCCACCAATGAGCTTCGTCGGTAACTACTACTAGGGTTTTGGCGTGAAGCCGGGTTGTATTGAATTGTGAGAATTATTCTTTACAATTTGCCGTACCCCCTTCTTATATAGGTAAAAGGTTGTACGGTCTTTGACAAATAGAGACTTTGGTACAAAAGACTACGTAACTGTTCTGGAAACTAATAATGTGACATATTCTAATCTCTAGCCTCACGTACACCTTTTATTGGGCCCAATCACGCCTTCCATGCCAGCCTATTTCTCTTTCCATGCATGATCCGGAGTATATAGCCGCATATCCCGTATACACGTACATGCTGATATTTTCCTTCTTGTCTTGTATACGGACTCATTAGCCCTTCAGATTGTGCAGCTCTTTGGATTTCCTTACCTTGTACGTGAGGTTTGCTATATATATATCTGACGTTATATATGTGGCCAACTCAGTTAATCGGATGTACATGCACGAGAACTCTTATAGCCGATATATGAATCTAGCATCCACGTGTATATCTCTTCTGCCTCGACCTTGCCTTTGCATCTTCACGTGAGGAGTCCTGGACGTCAAGTTTTCTATCAAAATCTATTAAATAATATTTCTTAATCGGCAAAGCAAGCCGATTTGCCTTCTCGCATAGCAACTGGACTGGACCAATCAATCTCCCTTGACCGATGCACCCTGCCTTGACATATATCCCAGAGTCCGTCATCTCCAGTTGATGATCAGCTTCCTCGAGGCCAAATGTGCTAACTGGCCGTATATGCAACGGCATCTTTAATTAGTCAATTCTTCAATTGTTGATCTCGTGAATTTGGCAACCATCATTCATCTTGCTTCTCACTAATGTTTTCTGTCAATGATATTTCTCGGCTGTCCAAATTTTGGTGCAAACACAGGCCCCCCTAGTTCGGAGTATGAATTCTCATGCTTCGAACTATTTCAACCTGGTGGTCTTCTCCAAAGAGCCGAGAAACCCACTGGCAGCAATGGTGTGTTCTCACCATGTTTCCACAATTTTACCTGTAAAACAGTAAATCTCCAATACATGTGGAAATAAGTTAGTAGCAAATGCATATGTGCATAAATATCATAGTTTTCTCCATTTCGTATTGTTGATCAGGAGACGCTGCAATGTCGATTATATCTCAAGAGTATCAAATCTATAACTGAAATTTCTCTCAAATCTGAATAAAATGGTACTCTACTCATCCATCTATCCCTTTAACCATGGGGCTTACAATTCTCACTAAGTTCTTAAGCATTTACAAAACAGAACAGCTATAGAACTGCTTATCTTTCATTCTTTGACAACTTTCATTCCGGAGTTTTTATTCTGTTATGCCTCGGTTTTGGCGGACACAAGTCCGTCGTTTTTATTTCCGGGCTTTTATTCAGGCGGGCATCGGAGTACCCATTGTTTTATTTGGCGGACACGTGTCCGTCTTTTTTCCCAATTTTAGAAAAATGTATCACATAATATTGCAAAGCCAAAGACCGGACCATACGGAGATACAAGTCATATACTTAGATCAAGAAATTATTAGTGATTTATTTTCTTATACATATCATTCCCTCCAATCATCTTAGAGCTATGAGGCTACTTAGGCCTTGGGCCTTTTATTTATTTATTATTAAACTCAGTTCTGGCGGACACGTGCCCGTCGTTTTTATTTCTGAGCCCCTTTTTTTTTATTTTAGCATAACCTCATATCCCTAATCAAAAAGGAAATGCACACACAAGATATTTTAGTGAATCTTGATCTTGGGTGTATGACTATAATCTACACTAGTGGTCACAACAATTTGACAAAGCTCAATATGACAGCAGGTGATGATTTTTTTTTAATTAGAACTTCTCCGAATTTCAAGTATCTTAGAACAACGTCATAGCAAACTCTATCTCTATTCTTATTCTATAATCACCTTTAAACAAAGTCCAAACTTTATGCAACCCACAGGTTTCAAAGATTTCGAGACAAATATTATAACCACTAAATCCAAATCCAAAATAAATCAAAGTTATAGACTAGACACAGATGAAACATAAAGCAGAGCATCTATTCATCATTTCAACAATGGATAAACTAAAACATTCATAGCACACATTTATAGAGTGGAATTACTCTCAAAATTCTAGTTTCAGCATGGAGATATAACATCAACAGTTTTGTCCTTTTAATATTTTTAATTTGAAAACTCAAAACTGCTGGAGAAGTGAAGATAGAGTTGCGCAAACCTGCTCGATGTTGCGCAACGTGTGTCCGTGGAGAGTTCAGGCCCCCCCGAGGCACAACTGATGCAGGAGCTTGAGACGTTTAGTGTGTTCTCTTCAAGGGTCTTCTCCATCATTAGTTCCTCACATATGTATGTACATCCCCCTCATTTTAAGCCGATGAAGATGCTGAGGACTTCTTTCATTATCGGCTATTGCAATCTGAGGCTGAGACTGGATGTAGCTTGATATCGGTGACTCTCTTCTGATATCTATTCTTTCTCCCCATTGCTGCTTGTATTCTCCTGTAGATGCTTGTTCCTGTAACATAATCTGCTGCTGCTTCTCCACACAGTAACCAATTTGACGTGCCCTGTCGAGACTTGATAACATGGATTGATCCTTATCCAGAATACTAATGCACGACAAACTGGTCTCTAACCTTCTACTTGTTTCAGCTGATAGAGTTTGATTGCATATAAAAACCCAAACCGGCTTAAATGTCCAAGTTGAACCTACACAGTGTAGCTTTGCTGAATAGCGTCAATGAGGTTGTTCAGTTTGTCGATGATTTCGTGTGCAACCCTCTAAATCTGGCCATCTCAGCGCATAGCGACTTCGCGGGCCTTTTGACAAGTCCTGCCAGTTCATGGAAGTCTTGGTTAGACCGTACCGGCCGTTTCTTTCGTCATTGCCGGCCAAGTTGGCGAGTATACTACCCATGATCTTGCTCAGTCCGGGTTCGTCGGGCCGTGCATTGCTATCTCGTCCATTGCAATGTCGATGTTTGCCCTCTTCGGTGAGAATCCCTTCAGTGTTGCCGACGTGTCATCTATACCATCGCCGGTCGTGCCATAGATGTGCCTAATCACTCTATGATCTCATATTTAGGCTTCAGGATCATCTGGCGGACTTGTCTTTCTTCAAGGCTCTGTATCATTCTCGCCGATAGGCAATGGGCCGCCGGTGATCATCTTTGCTCTTCTCAAGGCCCTATGGGTACAAGATGATCAGAGAACAGAATAGAGACCGGTGCACTCGTCGATTAATGTGAGGATCTCTCTTTCAACTTTTTTTATGTCTCTGTCAAGTACGATGGCTAGGTGGAAAATATTGAGCCGATCACAGGACCATCTATTACAAATAATCGGCTGTTTCAGATCCATAGCTGTTTTCTTATTCTAAACTCCATATATTAAAATACCACATCGGCTATTAGTTTGATACTTTGGTCCATGTTCAGCCGATGCAATACACAACTGCACTCAACACATCCTGGCTGTGTGTATATCTTTCATCTTCTCTATACCAAAAGCAAAGTATGCAAACTGAGTTCGGTCTCTACCTCTTCCAGTCGTGCGCTCTGGTCCTCACCCTTTTGTCTCAGCAATAAATTTAGTCGATTATGACTGCATCGACTTTATATTGGCTGATCGAGCCTGTGCCTCCAACTCTTCCATGTTGCATGCGGCAGCTCCACTTGAGTTGGGTGCTTCAACTGAATTAGAAATTAGTCGATACTGGCCCCCCAGCTGATAGCACCTTAGGGCTGTCGACTTGGTCTTTCTAATTTAGCTGACGTACACTTCCCTTTGTATCCATTGACTGTCAGGCTTCTTTTTATGTCTCTGATGCAACATCTCCTACACTACTACATTAATAGGAGCCGATAGATTGCCCTCATCGGCTGTCTGCTTAATTCACCTTCGACTTTCTCTTTGTTGACGCCTGGAATACCTGGGTGAATCTGTCGTCAGATAGATGAATAGCTCTGAGGGATGTCACAGGAAGCCATCGTCAAATATGTTGTAGAGGATGAAAACGAGCTTGGCGGCGTGAGGATGTGCACATGATAGTTTCGGGCCCCCCTGACGTGTAGCTGATGCAAGAGCCCGAGACGCTGAGCAAGTTCATCCCAAGTATCTTCTTGGAGTTGGTTCCCGCAATGATTTTATAATACGGGATCCGTTCAATTTCACTTTGCCTCGTACTCCCTTTAGCCGATCAGGAATGTCATCGTGAAATAATAAATGGTAATCGGCTATTGGCCAGATAAGGGAATATCTCACATAATCATCATCGGCAAAAAATAGCCGATTCTATCTTCTGATTAGTCGATCTGTGTGAACGCTGGCTTGCTTGACTACCAACCATGTGCTTCTCTTGGACTTCTGAAAGCTTCTGTCTCAGCAACAAGTCTTGCTGCAGCTTCTTGTTCAGCATCAGACGACGACATCTTGGATTTTGTTTCTCGTGTCCCACTGGGCGTGCCAAAAATGTGTTGACTCGGAAAATCGGCGGACGTATCTCCCGCGTGTAGCACACGATGACCGGGGAGATCAGCTTCGCTCCAGTGCCAGTCTACACTCCAGTTCAGGTTCGCGGCGTGCCAGTCAATTTGACCTGAAATTGACAAGGGAATAAACAGTTAAATTGCTCTATGATTGTGCCGGCTCTATTTCAGACGATGGAGTAGCGTCGAATTTTAGCCAAGACCCAATCAGACACGCATCGGCCGATGCCGATCGGACCTCAGAATCGGACCTCAATGATGACGTCAATCGGACCAAGTAATCGGACCTCAATCAGACACCAAATCGGACCTCAGAATCGGACCAATCAGGATCGGACCTTGATTGATATAACAGACCAGCCTTTGAATAATGAAATAAAGCATAAAAACAAGGCCAATATGTAAAATAATGGATCAGCTATGTCTTGAAACAAGATATTAAATAATCAAAGTGTAAGCCGATACATTGTCCACCTTGTCTAATTACCAGTTTGACTCGTCTTATCGGACCATCTAACCAACCGATCGGACAAAATATGTTGACGCAAAAAACCCGGCCAGTGGATTTCCATGCATGCAACACGAAGGCCTGGGAGATTTGCTTAACTCCGGCGCAGGTCCTGTATCTTGAAATTCGGGGCGTGCCAGTCAGTTTGACCATTCAACTGACAAGGAGCATGATCGATATCATATAGCGAACCGGCCATGCCTTTGCAGAATATAACCAGTACAGAATAAGGCCGATACGCTGTTCATCATCTTAACTGCTTGATCATCATCTCTAATACATCTGCTAGCTTTCCGATCTCTCATAGCTGTTGAAGAATCAGATTAATTCACATGGCGTAGATCTAAATCAATCTAGCAACCTCAAACAACCGAATAAGCTGCCTTCAAATAACCAAGATAAATCTAGCTCCGACGTAGGAAATCTAGATCAAACCCGAAAACTCGAAGAACAACCCAATAAACGATTAATCACTGAATAACCAAGAGAAACCCAGCTCCGACGTAGGGAATCTAAACCAATCTTGGCAATCCAAAGATAAATCGGTGGCACCATTGCCTCACGTAATTGCTCGCAGATATAATAAAGACAGCTCTCCCGCAGCTAATCTTGATGCAATCATAATAACAGATCGGCTTTACCCGTTGCAATATATTCAATAAGCTGTGAGAGCCGATATGTTGTCCCTCCTGCCTAATCTCTTGGACAGGAAGCTTGCAATGATAATCATCCTGATAGAACAGTAACAAGATCGTTCCAATATTCACAGTTGTTGAAGAAACAGATTGACTCACATGGCGTAGATCTAAACCAATCTAGCAACTCCAAGCAACAGCATAAGCTGCCTTCTAATAATCAAGAAGGATCTAGCTCCGACGTAGGGAATCTAGATCAAACCCGATATTCAAAGAACAACCAGATTAAGTCTATAAAGATGAATCGGACCTGGAACGATATTGTCAGCTCAAATCGGACTAAACCAATGCTCATAGCTGTTTGAAGAGTCAGATCAATTCACATGGCGCAGATCTAAATCAATCTAGAAACTCCAAACAACCGCATAAGCTGCCTTCTAATAATCAAGATAAATCTAGCTCCGACGTAGGGAATCTAGACCAAACCCGAAAACTCGAAGAACAGCCCGTCAGTAACAGATCGGCTATTATATTGAATAAGCAAAGTAAAGCCGACATGTTACGTTGAACAGCATAAACGAGAAAGGGCGATGCGCCTCAATTCAAAGCTTACGCTAATTCGGTAGTTGAACCATCCAAACGAGAAGAGGGCGATGCGCCTCAGATCAAAGCTTGGATCGATCCGGGTGACGGAACTCGCGGCAGGCTGGAGATCGAAGACTGATGCAGCCCAGCTTGCTGAAGAACTCGTCGATAAGCTACATGGTTCCTAAGGTTTTGGCGTGATGCCAGTTTGTGTATTGATCGAGAGATGATAGATTACAAGCTGCCGGGGTTTATATTTATACCCTGGGCAGATAAGAGTCCTGAAGGGACTTGCCTAACAAAACAAAGTAAATATAAGATACATGTTCAGCCACGTCCGAGATTCTTCCTTTTAGCCTTCACGTAGATATCCAGCCACGTTAGTTAATTTCCTTCTATAGTCCACATAGATATTAAAATATACTTCCTTTAGTAATTAGGCCGGACTCTGCCTTCTCACGCCGCAACCTTGCTTTCTTTATTCTAATCACCTTTCCATGCATGTGCTGCCCGTGGCCCCTCTGCATGCATCTTTCACTGCGATACATCGACCTTCACATCTTATACCAATAATAATAAAATAGTCCAGACATGATGCTAATCACATTTAATTAACGAAGACTCTTCACGTGACATGTCCACATATATGCGCACGCAAATCTCGTTAGCTTTCTTGTCTGGCACGTATATTTCCATAATCTGCATCCTGTAATCCATCACTTCTGACTTGATTTTTCCTCAGATTATCGGCTTCATTTTAGGGACTCTTCTGGCCATAAAATTACCAAATTTTGGTGTTAACACAGGCCCCCCCAGTTCGAAGTATGAATTCTTCATGCTTCGAATTATTTATTCTTCCAGCCGATAAACTTTTCTTCCAGGCGATATAATCTTTTATTTGACAAGAATAAACTGATCGGACCTCAACATTGGACTAGGCCATCGGACCACATGCATTGGACCTCCACGACCATCGGACCGCTGCTGCTCCATCGGACCTTCATCAATATCCTCTGTTGGCGATAACCAATAATGCTCTGACGTACCTTCTGACCGATAACGAGCAGGAGACCACCCTGGCTCAATCAGACCATCGGACCAATAATATCGGTCTCAACAATAATATTATAGCAGTTGACGAGCAACGGAGCAGACCATCCTACTTTAATCGGACCATCGGACACCATCAACTCCTTGCGTTCCGAAAGCCGACGCCTTCACCTTAACAGGTAGCCAGCTATGAGAGGACGATGTGCTCTCTCTCTCTTTAATTAATTGACGTCCGATTCTGATCTGCCATGTCCTGTATCGGACCTTCCCAAAAGAAACTTATGGGTCCAAATGATAGTTTCCGACACAATCGGCCGATGCACTATAAGCAGCCAATTTTTATTACTGATATCCGACGCTCCTCTTAAGCCCATGACTCTGATTGCCACTGGAAGCTCTATCGGCGTGATGTATCATGTCTCTGTGTTGACCCATTGGCCATCAATTAATTATACAAACAGTTTGCAAGCATCGGCTTATTAAGCTTCCCCATCTCACTGTCCGTCTAGTCAATTTATGCTTTAGCTGATCGGCCGATAATAGTAACATATGTCCGGCTGCTTATAAAATAGCAAAATACCCCCATAGGCCAAATATTGCTTCAAATATCAATGCTCCTTTTCATTTGGCCGATGAAAACAACCTTTTGGACCTATCAGTTATCTACAAAATAACTTTGTCACCCAAATATCCGACGAGTCCATTACTTTGAAACTATATGCCAATGCCCTCCGAGTATATAATTAGAATTGTTTATCTTGAGGCAACCAATTTTAACCATTGCTTTTTCTTACTATCGGCCTTCAGTAATTGCTTGTGACGAGCCGATAGCTATGTGACACCATGTCATGAGCTGTCAAATCAATAGGACTCAAATCATCGTCACGATTTGGATGGATCAGACTTAACCGAGGCAGCACCAACGCGCAGGGCGACGACTTAAGACCTGCAGACTTCAAGTAATCTTATCGGCCTCAGGTTGTGGAGATTAGCTTTTCTTTTGACCACCTCATCGGCTTCACTTGCTTTATTCTCCAGAATGATCCAACACGTGGTGAGTAAAATCTTTCAAGTTTGTGGAGGCCGATTTACTCCATACTGCAATTTGATGAAATCGCAACCAATGAACTCGCCTCCGATGCACTTGTCTACTCGCAGTTGCCGATGCAGGCGATGTACTTGCGCAGCCTGTCACAGGTGCATTCACACTCGGCTACTTGCATTATCATATTGCTCCAATCGGCATGGCACCAGCTCTCATGTGTAAGCATGTACACATATCGGATGTTTAGTAATTTTCCAAGGCAAAATATAGATGCAAATATCCCATTGGCTGTTTATAATAACCTATAGAGCTCTTATCGGCAGTCCAAGAGCCAAGAGCCGATAGGCACCTATCGGCTATAAAGAGCCAACGAATTATGCCATGTTGCATGTCAAGTTGTACATTCAGGATATCAGGTGGAACTAGCGACAATCAGAATCATCCGCTGTCGAGTTCCATTGCAAGGGTATCTCATTTATGTCAGCCGATGTCTCCACTTTTCTTATTCAGTTATTTATTTGCATTAGCTCCTCCGATCCTTATCCAACCGAATAAAAGAAAGACTTCCATAGACCTCCAGTTGTTAATCAAACATATTCTCTACACATCCGGCCAATTGCAGTGTAGAAATTATTTAATAATATTTTGACCATCGGCCAGTTCATAAAGTGAGAAAGAAAGACCGCCACCAGCTTGAGAACCCCATTTAAGCATTTAGTGGATATTTCAGAGCCGATCCGATTAATCTCCATCGGCCATCAAGTATCACCACCAATTTTCCAAAATGAAGCCACGCCAGATTCAACATTGATATTAATGATAATATTTTGATAGCCGATGCTTCTTTTGATAGTCGATGCTTCCGATATACAGCATACATGATATAGGATTTATTGCAGCTCCTAGTATTTGACAATCGGCTTTATATGCAGTGAAGCATCTGACTGGCCTACACATCTCGCGGTTGCCGATGGCGGTGTGCTGTTGTCCACTATGCCGACACATTCTGCAGCCTGCCTAGTCTGCCGATTATGGTGGTCGCTCACATCGGAGCTGCCCTTTGCAAAGTCATACGCTCCATCATCTGCTCATCATCGGAGTCCTTGCTTGCCACGACAAGACATATTGCACACGAGATAGAATAATTTTCAAGTTGATGTCATCCTTGTCAGCAAGCAGTCTTCTCAACAGTCATAGAAGCCCATCATTCAATCGGTAATAACATTTGTACAGGTACCCTGGACTTCGTATGTGGTTGGTCAACACTACTGCCAACAGGAAATCTTCGGCTGCTTGTAGAAATACATGAATAGGCCGATGATATTAAAATTGGATAGCTGATGAAAAATGTCCGAGAAATATTCTTCCAATATTACAACCACCTGACTGTAATTAACCTGACACCAGATCCATCCGAAATACCATGTAGCCGATAGACATACTCATCAGCTTTCAATCGTAGATATTATAATTTGATCGTGTCCCATCGTTGGTTGGAGATAGATCTGATTTTTGATCAAGCACTTAAAAATATGGATCCTTCTTATGCTTATAGATGGCAAAAAATACTGTCCCACCAGGCGTGCCAAATTATGTTGACGCAAAAAACCCGGCCAGTGGATTTCCATGCATGCAACACGAAGGCCTGGGAGATTTGCTTAACTCCGGCGCAGGTCCTGTATCTTGAAATTCGGGGCGTGCCAGTCAGTTTGACCATTCAACTGACAAGGAGCATGATCGATATCATATAGCGAACCGGCCATGCCTTTGCAGAATATAACCAGTACAGAATAAGGCCGATACGCTGTTCATCATCTTAACTGCTTGATCATCATCTCTAATACATCTGCTAGCTTTCCGATCTCTCATAGCTGTTGAAGAATCAGATTAATTCACATGGCGTAGATCTAAATCAATCTAGCAACCTCAAACAACCGAATAAGCTGCCTTCAAATAACCAAGATAAATCTAGCTCCGACGTAGGGAATCTAGATCAAACCCGAAAGCTCGAAGAACAACCCAATAAACGATTAATCACTGAATAACCAAGAGAAACCCAGCTCCGACGTAGGGAATCTAAACCAATCTTGGCAATCCAAAGATAAATCGGTGGCACCATTGCCTCACGTAATTGCTCGCAGATATAATAAAGACAGCTCTCCCGCAGCTAATCTTGATGCAATCATAATAACAGATCGGCTTTACCCGTTGCAATATATTCAATAAGCTGTGAGAGCCGATATGTTGTCCCTCCTGCCTAATCTCTTGGACAAGAAGCTCGCAATGATAATCATCCTGATAGAACAGTAACAAGATCGTTCCAATATTCACAGTTGTTGAAGAAACAGATTGACTCACATGGCGTAGATCT
>CM014272.1:81058261-81090260 GCA_004135705.1 Alloteropsis semialata | reverse complement strand
GACTAAACCAATGCTCATAGCTGTTTGAAGAGTCAGATCAATTCACATGGCGCAGATCTAAATCAATCTAAAAACTCCAAACAACCGCATAAGCTGCCTTCTAATAATCAAGATAAATCTAGCTCCGACGTAGGGAATCTAGACCAAACCCGAAAACTCGAAGAACAGCCCGTCAGTAACAGATCGGCTATTATATTGAATAAGTAAAGTAAAGCCGACATGTTACGTTGAACAGCATAAACGAGAAAGGGCGATGCGCCTCAATTCAAAGCTTACGCTAATTCGGTAGTTGAACCATCCAAACGAGAAGAGGGCGATGCGCCTCAGATCAAAGCTTGGATCGATCCGGGTGACGGAACTCGCGGCAGGCTGGAGATCGAAGACTGATGCAGCCCAGCTTGCTGAAGAACTCGTCGATAAGCTACATGGTTCCTAAGGTTTTGGCGTGATGCCAGTTTGTGTATTGATCGAGAGATAAAAACTTACAATGGCGTGACCCCTTTATATTTATAGGGTAGGCCTGGACTCCACGTGTTACAATAAAATACTAAGACTAAACCAAATAGGACTTTGCTACTTCCTGGCTACTACGTATACAACCTTGCCTAAACAAATATCTAAACAAAAGGAAGTATTAAGATACATAGACTCTAATTCCCTTTATGCAGAGTCCTTGCTAATGAAGCTTCTCTCCGATCCGTCCGTGAAGAGGCTAATATGCACTCGGACTTCTCTTGCGGCCACCTTGATTTCTTTATTCTAATCACCTTTCCATGCATGTGCTGCCCGTGGCCCCTCCGCATGCATCTTTCACTGCGATACATCGGCCTTCACATCTTATACCAATAATAATAAAATAGTCCGGCCATGATGCTAATCACATTTAATTAACGAGGACTCTTCACGTGACATGTCCACGTATATACGTACGCAAATCTCGTTAGCTTTCTTGTCTAGCACGTATTTTTCCATAATCTGCATCCTGTAATCCATGACTCGTGATTTGATCTTTCCTCAGATTATCGGCTTTATTTTAGGGACTTCACTGGTCATAAAATTACCAAATTTCGGTGTCAACACATGCCCCCCCAGTTCGAAGTATAAATTCTTTATGCTTCGAATTATTGGTCCTGACAGCCGATAATCTTTTATTCCAGCCGATTTAGTCTAATCACTGCGCAAAAGACCCTGCCAGCTTCGTGTCTACTAAGAACCATCAGCAGCACCTTGGCTTGATTGGACCTTCTGCTGACCATCGGACCATGGCTTGATGTGTCCCTGATCGGACCATGGGCTTTGTCTTTCATAAGCCGATCTATAAACTGTAGAGCCGATGGCTACTGTATCTTTGAGCTGATATCTCCAGGTCGCATATATAGATGCGCTGCTGATAATATCCTGGCCTTGATTAACTCTTCCTTTCAGCCGATAATTCAACTGGCCATTGACAAACTCCATAGTTAAACAAATATAAGCCGATCCATGGTCGTGTACATACATTAGTATTCAATGAAAAATATTTGCTGAGGCTGAGCATTGTTCCGCCGAATCAATTAACTTCAATTAACTCTATCGGAGTGAAAAGAACTACTGGTGGCCATCGTGTTATTTCAATACGATTCTGGAGGGACTGGCCACTTAATCTGACAGCCATTATGAAAATCTTCCATCGGACTCTAAATTGCTCCATCGGACCAAATATTTCTTTAACCGATGCTTCCAAACACAATCGGCTGATGCATTTTTCTACCCCTTTTAGCCGATGACGGGTAGACCAGCCTGGTCCGATCAATCTGGTCGAAGGACACCCTCAGCCTCCTATCGGACGTCATTGTACTATCGGACCTCCATCGTACCTCCATCGACTCCTCCATCGGCCATCAATTAATCATACAAACAGTTTGCAAGCATCGGCTTATTAAGCTTCCCTGTCTCACTGTCCGTCTAGTCAATTTATGCTTTAGCTGATCGGCCGATAATAGTAACATATGTCCGGCTGCTTATAAAATAGCAAAATACCCCCATAGGCCAAATATTGCTTCAAATATCAATGCTCCTTTTCATTTGGCCGATGAAAACAACCTTTTGGACCTATCAGTTATCTACAAAATAACTTTGTCACCCAAATATCCGACGAGTCCATTACTTTGAAACTATATACCAATGCCCTCCGAGTATATAATTAGAATTGTTTATCTTGTGGCAACCATTGCTTTTTCTTACTATCGGCCATCAGTAATTGCTATAGAGCTCTTATCGGCAGTCCAAGAGCCAAGAGCCGATAGGCACCTATCGGCTATAAAGAGCCGACGAATTATGCCATGTTGCATGTCAAGTTGTACATTCAGGATATCAGGTGGAACCAGCGACAATCAGAATCATCTGCTGTCGAGTTCCATTGCAAGGGTATCTCATTTATGTCAGCCGATGTCTCCACTTTTCTTATTCAGTTATTTATTTGCATTAGCTCCTCCGATCCTTATCCAACCGAATAAAAGAAAGACTTCCATAGACCTCCAGTCGTTAATCAAACATATTCTCTACACATCCGGCCAATTGCAGTGTAGAAATTATTTAATAATATTTTGACCATCGGCCAGTTCATAAAGTGAGAAAGAAAGACCGCCACCAGCTTGAGAACCCCATTTAAGCATTTAGTGGATAATTCAGAGCCGATCCGATTAATCTCCATCGGCCATCAAGTATCACCACCAATTTTCCAAAATGAAGCCACGCCAGATTCAACATTGATATTAATGATAATATTTTGATAGCCGATGCTTCTTTTGATAGTCGATGCTTCCGATATACAGCATACATGATATAGGATTTATTGCAGCTCCTAGTATTTGACAATCGGCTTTATATGCAGTGAAGTATCTGACTGGCCTACACATCTCGCGGTTGCCGATGGCGGTGTGCTGTTGTCCACTATGCCGACGCATTCTGCAGCATGCCTAGTCTGCCGATTATGGTGGTCGCTCACATCGGAGCTGCCCTTTGCAAAGTCATATGCTCCATCATCTGCTCATCATCGGAGTCCTTGCTTGCCACGACAAGACATGTTGCACACGAGATAGAATAATTTTCAAATTGATGTCATCCTTGTCAGCAAGCAGTCTTCTCAACAGTCATAGAAGCCCATCATTCAATCGGTAATAACATTTGTACAGGTACCCTGGACTTTGTATATGGTTGGTCAACACTACTGCCAACAGGAAATCTTCGGCTGCTTGTAGACATACATGAATAGGCCGATGATTATACGCGCATCGGACCAGGATGTGGCCATGTAGAACATTAACCTGATCGGCCAATATTTTATCTCATCATCGGAACATTAACCTGATCGGCCAATATTTTATCTCATCATCGGACCAGGATGTGGCCATCGGACCAGGATGTGGCAACAGCTTCGAATAAAATGTTGGCTGACCAACCTTGCTTATCTGATAATTGTTGTTATATAATTAATCTAGAATATTTCAATCGGCTTTCTTGGACAATATAACCAGGTACATGCTCATAAATCTTCCAATATATCAAAGCAATATATTCCGAGAATTACCCAATAAACATATAGCCGATGACAGATATTTGCGCAACCTGCTTCATGGGACAATATAATAATAGAGCCAATCTTGTGACGTCTTTCCGCGTCCCATTGAACCTTCCAGAATAAGATTGGCTTCATATAGCTGTGGATGTATCTGACTTCAAATCAAACAAATGGGTCCCACTGGGCGTGCCAAAATATGTTGACGCAAAAAACCCGGCCAGTGGATTTCCATGCATGCAACACGAAGGCCTGGGAGATTTGCTTAACTCCGGCGCAGGTCCTGTATCTTGAAATTCGGGACGTGCCAGTCAGTTTGACCATTCAACTGACAAGGAGCATGATCGATATCATATAGCGAACCGGCCATGCCTTTGCAGAATATAACCAGTACATAATAAGGCCGATACGCTGTTCATCATCTTAACTGCTTGATCATCATCTCTAATACATCTGCTAGCTTTCCGATCTCTCATAGCTGTTGAAGAATCAGATTAATTCACATGGCGTAGATCTAAATCAATCTAGCAACCTCAAACAACCGAATAAGCTGCCTTCAAATAATCAAGATAAATCTAGCTCCGACGTAGGGAATCTAGATCAAACCCGAAAGCTCGAAGAACATCCCAATAAACGATTAATCACTGAATAACCAAGAGAAACCCAGCTCCGACGTAGGGAATCTAAACCAATCTTGGCAATCCAAAGATAAATCGGTGGCTCCATTGCCTCACGTAATTGCTCGCAGATATAATAAAGACAGCTCTCCCGCAGCTAATCTTGATGCAATCATAATAACAGATCGGCTTTACCCGTTGCAATATATTCAATAAGCTGTGAGAGCCGATATGTTGTCCCTCCTGCCTAATCTCTTGGACAAGAAGCTCGCAATGATAATCATCCTGATAGAACAGTAACAAGATCGTTCCAATATTCACAGTTGTTGAAGAAACAGATTGACTCATATGGCGTAGATCTAAACCAATCTAGCAACTCCAAGCAACAGCATAAGCTGCCTTCTAATAATCAAGAAGGATCTAGCTCCGACGTAGGGAATCTAGATCAAACCCGATATTCAAAGAACAACCAGATTAAGTCTATAAAGATGAATCAGACCTGGAACGATATTGTCAGCTCAAATCGGACTAAACCAATGCTCATAGCTATTTGAAGAGTCAGATCAATTCACATGGCGCAGATCTAAATCAATCTAAAAACTCCAAACAACCGCATAAGCTGCCTTCTAATAATCAAGATAAATCTAGCTCCGACGTAGGGAATCTAGACCAAACCCGAAAACTCGAAGAACAGCCCGTCAGTAACAGATCGGCTATTATATTGAATAAGTAAAGTAAAGCCGACATGTTACGTTGAACAGCATAAACGAGAAAGGGCGATGCGCCTCAATTCAAAGCTTACGCTAATTCGGTAGTTGAACCATCCAAACGAGAAGAGGGCGATGCGCCTCAGATCAAAGCTTGGATCGATCCGGGTGACGGAACTCGCGGCAGGCTGGAGATCGAAGACTGATGCAGCCCAGCTTGCTGAAGAACTCGTCGATAAGCTACATGGTTCCTAAGGTTTTGGCGTGATGCCAGTTTGTATATTGATCGAGAGATAAAAACTTACAATGGCGTGACCCCTTTATATTTATAGGGTAGGCCTGGACTCCACGTGTTACAATAAAATACTAAGACTAAACCAAATAGGACTTTGCTACTTCCTGGCTACTACGTATACAACCTTGCCTAAACAAATATCTAAACAAAAGGAAGTATTAAGATACATAGACTCTAATTCCCTTTATGCAGAGTCCTTGCTAATGAAGCTTCTCTCCGATCCGTCCGTGAAGAGGCTAATATGCACTCGGACTTCTCTTGCGGCCACCTTGATTTCTTTATTCTAATCACCTTTCCATGCATGTGCTGCCCGTGGCCCCTCCGCATGCATCTTTCACTGCGATACATCGGCCTTCACATCTTATACCAATAATAATAAAATAGTCCGGCCATGATGCTAATCACATTTAATTAACGAGGACTCTTCACGTGACATGTCCACGTATATACGTACGCAAATCTCGTTAGCTTTCTTGTCTAGCACGTATTTTTCCATAATCTGCATCCTGTAATCCATGACTCGTGATTTGATCTTTCCTCAGATTATCGGCTTTATTTTAGGGACTTCACTGGTCATAAAATTACCAAATTTCGGTGTCAACAATATGGAATATGCTAGGATAAGTTAACATCTCATACAGATTGCCAACTCTCAGTACACACAACTACCTCATACAAGACACTAGAATAAGTAGTTCTTAGTAGACACAACTATTTCTTAGAACACAGATACAGATGGAATACAAAACAGCATTACAACTCTTAGTACGTAAGACACATGGACAAGTCTTTAAGCTGCAGCATCATTGTTCTCTGGGTTCATGATGCCTCTACGCTCCAAGATTTGGCGCTGCATCATGCTGTAGTAAGACCTAACTGCAGGAGAAAGCTTCTCTAAATCTGCTCCCATGATGCCAACTTCTGCGGTGAGCAACTGGGCCTCACTTTGCTTGGCCCTCACCTCTATGTCTTGCTTAGTGAGACTGAGTTGCTCTGCCTTTAGCTTGCTCCTAGTTTCCATGTCTTGCTTCTGCAAGTCAAACATCTTCTGAGTAAGCTGAATTTTCTCCCCCTTCATGCTCAGGATCTCTTGCATCTGTTGCTCCTGCTTCCCTTCTGCATTTTTATTTCTATCATGTATTTGCTGCAACACTTCAACTGCAGCACTAGATGATGCTGTGTCTTCCCTAGACCGCCGTCTTTTTGCACTATCACGACCTTCAGGCCTTTCCACTGGTGCATTGTCATTGACATTTTGTGGAGTAGGGGCTGCTGCTGTAGCTACTTTACCAACATTGGAAGGGGTCCTCAATTCCAACAATTTATCATTCCATTTAGCTTGACCGCGCAATATCTTCCAACAATGCATAAAATGAAACGGCTCAGGTTGCTCGTACATCTTCACTGCATCCTCGATCTGAGATTAAAATCGACACAAGTTAGTAAATACATTATACAAGCCACAAAATTCTTCAAGCAAAAAAGTACCATAGAAACCAGCAATGATTTACCCTGTCATATTCATTCTTCCCACTTTCATTTTTCCTATCCACTGCAGATTTGAATGCACAAAATCTGGATACACCCTTCTGGATAACAGCCCACCTTTTTTGCAATGAAATCTGGCTACGTACTGAGCCTTTAGGTTTCTTGGCTTGATAATAACCATATATTCTCTTGTAGTACCCCTCCATACTTTGATTAATTCCTGTAATAGGGTCCTTACCAACATTGAGGAAAGCCGAGCAAAGGGCATTATCCTCTTCCTTTGTGAATGCACTCCCTCTGTGAGCAACTCTTTTCGCCGGAGCAGGTTTCTTCCCTGACATGGATGGTGGCTGCAGTGATTCGGGAGGCGTCAAATGGCAATCTTGAGTCCCAACCGAGGCGCTCTCTCCATGCGTGTCATACTACAGAGAGAAGATTATGAGTAATTCAACCCACTAAATGCACCTTGTAAAGAACACATCAGCATCAAACCTGATATGCAGTAGCATTATCAATCTCTTCAATGGAACCACCAAAATAGAACGGTTCTGGAACTTCTCCCTCTCCAGTTTCACCATGTTCCATCCTGTACACAACAAATAAATTCCAAACCATATGACAAATGATCTTTGAGCTTAACAACAGAAACTAAACAAGTGAAATCCAAAGTAAAATGATGATTCAATCGCTTGTTTAATCACAAATGACTAGCTAATTCTCTATCAGGTTCAGCATATTCAAGTTCAGCACTAGCTAATTCTGCCAATGCACAATCGGCAGAAGAAAGAATAATTTAATCTGGCACTAAACTCGTTCAAGATGCAAGCTAAATCTTGCTCCGAACTCTTGAAGGCCACAAAAACGTTCATTGTTTATTCTTGTCGTTGACCTTGCCGCAACCCAGGGACGAATCTGAGGGGCACCATTCCAACACAACTGGCTCGCACGGCCTCGCGCCCGAAGCGAAGTGCTGCTAGTGCTGCCTCGCTGCCGTCCCGCTGCCTCGCACCTCGCGCTCACGCTGCCTCGCACCTCGCGCTCACGCTGCAGATCCAAATGGGAGGACAAATGGGAGGCACGTACCTGAACGGCGTCACCGGCGATGCTGCTTCCGCTCACGCCTGGGACCTTCGCCGTCGACCACGCCTGCTGCTGCTTCCGTTGCCGCTCCCACGCCTACCGTCGATGCCGCCGCCGCCGCCCGAGCCGGCCGCTGCTCTCGCCCTATCCCTTTCTTTTTCTCTTTTCTTTCTGTTGTATACGACTCGAATCGTTTCGGTCACGGGGAAGGCTGCTCCAGAGGTGGGTAGCGATCACCACGCGCCGGAGAATGCGTCTCTCGTTTGGGACACCCGTTGGAGGCTGTTTTTCGAGTTTGGTGACCCACTTTGGTTATGGGTCCGCATATGGGGAGTGGGTTGGAGATAGCCTTAGTTGATGGCTGCTAGGGTCGCTTGTCAAGTCGATCGGCCACGAATTATAAGCCTTTTCTTCTTCTTTTTTTTTCAGTGGCGAGGTTTCTCTCTTTCTTTTTCTGTTCCTTTCATTTGAGACCCAAACGCGATTCAATTCGGCCTGGCCTTCCGAGAGAGAGAGTTGACTTCTCGAGAGAGACCTGTCATGTGTCATCTAGTCTTCTAACATTCCTTTCTACTGTATCAATAGGAACACACTCGTCGAGTATTGTTCGTTTAAAGAAAGTCTTCTAACATTTTGTGAGGACAGGTCAAAACGATGCCACATACACATAGGACAAATCCAGTGTAAATCCCGTTTTATCGGGGGTTGATTTAAGCTGCCATCAATAGGATGAGGGAGGAAACTAAACTAACATTTTGTTGAAAGGGTGGATAGACAAATTATAAATAGGTGGATGGAGTAAAATGGATTTTTTATTAAAAAAAAGAGAGGCGGGGCGTGGCTGCCGCCGCACTTGGGCTTAAGATCAACTCATGTGGGCCCCGTTGCTTTGTGCAGCAGAATTTTTTTTATTTTATTTATGATTTTTCAAAAACAATGCTTGGGTGACAGACTCACCCAACCGCCGTTTCATATGGCTGTCGCCGTATGAAACGGCGGCAAGAGCTTGTAACCGCCGGATTATACGGCGGTTACAAAGACCGCCGTTTGATTCAGCTATTTAGTTTAAAAATATATTTCTGCGTCGTATAGGCAACCTAACCGCCAAATGATTTGGCGGTAGGTGTTGGCACCTGGGCCCGGCCCATCTAACCGTCGGATCATTTGGTGGTAGGGGGAGGCAGGGCCTTCCCGCGCCATTTGATCTGGCAGGAAGGCTACCCGGCGTCGGATCAACGGCGGCAGCCCCCTACCGCCGAATAAATCGGTGGTTATGTCGTTGTCGCCTATAAAAGGCGAAAATCAATTGGAAATGTCATTCTAAATTAGAAAAAGAGAAACTAGGGTTAGAGAGGAGGGTGAGGGAGAGGGAAAATCAGCGGCGAAGCCCTGCCGGTTCTGCGCGTCGGTTTCAGGTAAAATTCGAACTCGTAGTTGTAACTTCAATTTCGTAGATGTATTACTTTGTAGTTATTTTAGTATTTAGTTTAGAAATTATGATATTTTAGTATTATTTTTGAGTTACTGATAGTAGACATAGTTATTGAAATTATTATTAGATGTAGTTACTGATATTAGATTTAGTGATATTAGTTTGAGTGACCTTAGATTTAGTGACATTAGAGATACTTACGATCATTACTTTTAGTGATATTAGATTTACTGATATGTTTATATTAGAGTTATTAATATATCTTTTTATATTAGATTTTGATATTAGAGTTTTATGCATATTAGATTTTATATAAGAGTTCATATGAGAGTTTATATCTTTTGATATTAGAATTTATATTAGAGTTTTATATCTTTTAGATTTTATATTAGAGTTTTATGCATATCAGGGTTTATATAAGAGTTTATATTATAGTTTATATCTTTTTTATTAGATTTACTGATATTAGAGTTTACATTAGAGTTTTATGCATAAATCTTTTTATGAGTAGAAACTCGTATTAATTCTTCTTATTGCCCTTGTTTGGTTTTAGGCATATTTGAACCGTTATGGTTCCGATTGTAATATGGATCAGGAGAAGTTAGATATGATTCTGAATGGGGAGATCTGTCAGAATTTAGTTCCACCACTAAAAAAATAGGTAGAGCAGCAGAGAGAAATTGGCTTTCAATAAGAAAGTGGCTTTATCATTCATTTGGACTTGATGAGGCGCAACATGAACTGTCAGTGATGGCAGTGATGAACAGAAGTGCAACTACATATTGGGAACTTTTCCCGTTTGAAGGAACCCAAAACTGGAGGTCATTTGTGACACTTTGTACGCAACATGGTATGCCACTGGTGTTGCTTGTGCGAGCCTTCCACAAGGGTGGGTCCAGTAGTGAAGTGCATGAAGAAGTTGAAGATGCTGCACGGGAAAACCTTCAAGATGCTACTGGGGAGGAAGGTGAAGAAGTGGAAGAAGGGTCAGGCAGACAAGATTATTACGCATCCCCTGAACCGTCGGCGGAGCTTGATGAAGCCAAAAATTTTCCTGAGATGGTTTTGGAGGCAGCGAGGGAGGGCACAGAGCATGAGCAGTACATTGAGGAGGACTCGTCAGATGACGACGACGAGGAGGAGGTGCAAGTGCCAAGGAACTGGAAGAACTATGACTTCTCACAGCTTAGGATAAATGAAGGCGAACAAGTCCCCTGGGAGTACAGGGGCAACAAGGTTTGCATCGGTTCGTGCTACAAGACTGCACAAGAAATGAAGGATGCAATAAAACAGTGGTCCATTTTGTGTTTGCAAAGGGAGTTCAGGGCTGTTAGGAGCAACAAACAAGTCTATGACATATGCTGCGTCACAGAAGGGTGTCCTTTTTGGGTTCACCCATTTTGTGGGAAGTGGAAGAATTGCTGAGAGGTGACCAGAATCGAGGATCACACATGTGTGCTTGAGCAGTTGGACACAGACCACCGGAACCTTACATTCGGTTTTGTGGATAACTTCATGTATGCACAGATCATTGATAATCCTCGCTACGACTCGAAGTCTATAATATGTGCCATCGAGGATAAATTCAAGTACAAAATTAGTTACGGTAAGGCATATAGAGCGAGACAGAAGACATTGGAGATCAAGTGGGGGAGTTATGAAGTATCATATTACAACGTTCCTACTTTGCTCCACGCCATATGCCAGCGAAATGATGGGACCTTCTATGACCTTAAGACTTTCTCCTCTGTCGTAAGTGTGACAACCCTGGTGTCACTATAGTAATTAAAAACTATAATGAACTTAATTAAACCAGTCATGTCATGCATCATTTCATAATCATATTGTTTGTATATTTGTGTGTATGTGTTGACCTAGTCAACCCATTTAAGCAAAAATAGTCAAAATATAAAAAAAATATATCAAAATGTCACAAATAATGTCAATTACATGTTCATGAACTCTTATGAGCATGGAAGGTTCAAACAAAAATTTGAAATCCAAATTTGAACTCCTTTGATTCTCATTTCATGTAAATGAGCAAATTCTTTTTATCCTTTTTGAGAGGCCCCAAACAATTCTTTTTGCATAAGCACTTGAAATTTCACCAATATAAAAGTTGGAGTACAAAGCACTCTCTTTACAATGGTGGTGATGTGGATCAAGGAAAACTTGGTTTGGTCAGTCAAAACATTGGTCAAAACCGGGTCAAAACTTGGCTGAATGGTCTAAGTCCTGAAAACTCAAAATTTTGCCAAACTCTAGAGACTTGTTACTTCCAAACCACTGCTCGAATGCTTATAGTTCCTTTACAAAAGTTGTAGCCCTATGTTTCCTCTACAACTTTCATATTGGGCGATCCCTATGTTTACACACGAATTTCGGAGATACCTCGAACTGAAGTCAGGCTCGCGCGGCTGCAGCACTTGACTGAATCGACGAGTCGATTCAGTCTGTCAGCCAGGCCGACGACGGCCGGTGGCCGGCTTCGGCGTCTCCGATGCCATGCGCCGTCCTCTCGACGTCTTGGCCACGCGTCCGTCTCTCCCCATCCCAGTTAGCCCTTTTCCAGGTGTCCATGCCCCGGTATCAAGCCGCGCGCGCGTGAATGGCCGAGCCGCCACCTCACTTCCTTGGCCGCCGTGCTCAGTAAAAGCGCCGGTCGAATTAACCTTCCTCGCTCGGTCATTCTACAATTCACCGCGTCCCAGAGCTCTATCACCTCGCCCTCTCCATTGCCAACCCATCCTCTGCCTCCGCCATAGCCTCCCTCGCCGGGAATTCGGAGAATTCCGGCCGCCATTGCCACTGGTGGCCGAACTCCACCCCCTCACGAGGACAGCACTCCTCGCTGCCCCTCCGTCCAAACCAGTAGCCAAAACGGAACCCCCAAGCCGCCGTGAACCTTCCCGACCACGTCTTCCTCCTTCTACCCTCACCAGTGGGCCGCCCCACCACTAGCAGGGCGTCGCCGCCAGGTCACGCGAGGGCGGGCGCCGCTCCACCAAGCATCCTCGACGGCCGCCGCCACTCCCCCAAAGCCGCAGCAGCAGGGCAGGGTACACGGCCGTCGGCCGGCCAGCCGGGACTGGAGAGATGGCCACGATCGGTGGAGGGATCGGCGGCGCACTGTCCCTTCAATTTGTTGGGCCAGTTTTATGGGCCTCGGCCTCGCTTCACGGATTACTGGGCCGAGCGATAGTAACCTCCAGCCTCGTCATGTGCCAGCCGAAACACCAACACTGCGCCCCGGTTTTGCCTAGCTAACCCGTGTTGATTAGTAGTACCACCTCGCTCGACAAGATAATATTAGCCAGTGGAGGAGAATATAAAACAAGGGCCAACGCACCAGGGCAACTCATACCTTTCTCGGCCTTTTGGCTAAGATCAAGTGTAGTATCTGTTCTTATCAGTTTAATATCTGATATGTGAGGTCTCATCCTCACAATGATATTAAATTTATTTTTCTGTGGGAGAGAGTCCATCAAGGTAGCTTGCTGCCTGGCCTCTCAAGTGTCGCTTTAGCGTTGCACTATTGCTTGAGCCTGGCACACCCCAACCAAATCTAAATTCAAAGTTTTCTAATATGCATATTTATATTAAAATATCAATTTCAATTTTATGATAGTGTTTTAGGTTGGAATTAAATGAGAACACAATTTTTGGGTTGAAATTAAATGAGAACACAATTATACATGAGTGCTATACTACACTACATGGTTCTGCGATTTTCGATCTTGATGCATGATAGATTGGTTAACGATTACTAATGCTCATTGTTCTCAACTTTTCAGTATTGCGTGTAACTTGTGAAGACAAGTTCAAAGATTGAAAACATTCCTATACGTTGGTCAGTTTGCAGCTCTTAGTTTTTGCTTGTGTCATGAGTTATGATCGCTGCCATTAGTCAAGAACTCAGATGGTCTTCTTTTGTTTCCAAATAGACCCATGAAACTAACTCTAAAAAATGAATCATCTAGCGTCCTTGTTCAATTATTTAGTTCTAGAATTGCACTTGAGATCTCACGGAGAGGGATCCTCTAACTTACGCCACGCACACTGACATATGGACCTGTGGAAATAGGAAAAGAGTCCCATCTGAAAAGTTTTCTTAAAAAAAAATTAGAAAGACATCGAAATAAAAATCGCATCACGCCCAGCCTACTGACCAACCAGACAAGTCCGCACACATCTCTGCATAGGGATGGAAATGGCGCGGATACGGATAGAGTTCGGATATTTTTAGTCGGGTATCCACATTTTTAGACGAATACGGATTCGAATTCGAATATACTCGAATGCGAATGCAAAACGATAGTTCGAATTCGAATTCGCATTCGGATATCTACTCGATTTGCACGATAACAATTTTCCATTTGTTTATGGTTGGTTTTAGAAGAACAAAATCATTAAAAGGGTAGGGATTAAAGTATGATCATGCATAAAAAAAAGTTGGTCAAAAATAACATATTTATCCATAATTATTTTAATAAATAAATATATAAATAATAAATTAAATTAGAAATAAATAATATTTTAAATAAATCTATTGATATTTAGCAAGAAATAAATAAAATTGAAGTATATAAAATAATTTACATCAATTAATAAATAAAATAAATTATTTTAAAATAATTTACTTCAACAAATATATCATGTTCAAACTACATAAAAATAGTATATTTATTTAAAAATTATATTATATTAAATTTATGAAACTTAATTTTTTATATCATTTGTAATATTAAAATTAATATTAATAGTCATTAGTCATAAGCTAACTTTACGTTATTATTCACGGATACGGATAATTGTCGGATATCCACATTTATTTCGAATACGGATATGGATTCGGATAGAGAGAAGTAGTGAAAAACGAATTCGGATACATCCATTTAGTATCCATATTAGTAATCTGGCACGAATACGGATAACCACATTAATATTTTTGCGGATACGAATTCAGATAATTTAGTTAACCACGTACCACTTTCCATCTCTATCTCTGCAGAGGCCGCAACCTTCTGCTCTCGTCTCCTCGCTCCTCCACTGACGAGTCCCAGGGAAAAAGCTTTCCAATCAAGAAGAACATCACTATCGATCCACAAAACCCCAAGGTATCACCACTCTACGTCCCCTCATCCTCTGATCCCCTTCAAAATCGTCCCTCAGCGCGTGATCAATCAGCGACAAAACCCGCCCGACCTCGCCGCATGCCACCTGCTCGCGGAAATGCGGCAGAGGAGCAAGGAATCTCTCGATGATAGTGAATTAGTGATGCGTGGACTGTGTCTTTGACAGGTGCTCCGATCGATGGCGTCGCTCCCCATCAAGCCCCTGGACGGCCCCGGCGGCTACCTCCGGTGGAAGGAGTCGCTGCTGCTCCGCACCCACACCCTCGGCGTCGCCCGCGTGCTCTTCCAGGCCCGCCCCGCCGGATACGGCAGCGAGGCTGCGGACAAGTGGGCGCGCCACGACGCGGTGTGCCGCGGCCACATCCTCGCGACGCTCTCTGACCGCCTGCTCCCGGACTACGCCCGCTTCGCCACGGCCGCAGACCTTTGGCGCGCGCTGGAGCGCACCTACGGCGTGCACATGCAGATCGACTGGGAAGACAACTTCAACGAGTTCTGCTTCGACAAAAGCCCCGGCGACGTCTTCCTGGAGCAGCTCGTGCACGTGGAGGCCCTGGGCGCCGCAGCAGGGCTCAAGGATGACGCCCTGGCTCGCGCGGTGTGCAAGAAGCTTCCCCCATTGGTGAGCGAGGTCGTCACCACCTGCTCGGGTCCATTCTCGGATGCCAACGAGAAGGGAATGGATTTGGTCTGGAAGATCTCTTAGGCCCTCGTGTCGTCTAGCGTGGCTGCGTGGGTCCAGAACACATGTGGAAGGAAATGCCAGAAGATCAAGAGGGCTGCAATGGTGATGGTGGTTCAAAGCCACAGGAGAACGCGGCGAGTAGGAAGCGTGGCATGCCTGGACGCAATGCCAAGAACTGCAGGCGCAAGGCTTGATCATGGGCTTGTCCACACTTGTCTTGAATGTTGAGAGCAAGCTGATGCCACTCAAGCAGTCACATTGGTGATCTTAGTCTTTAGACAATGCTAAAGGTTATAGTCGTTAGACTGAAATATTTCTGCTAAGTACTCGAGGTGCATGTGCTAAAACTTAAAACTAATTAGGAAGCTGTTGACGCGGAAAATCGGCGGATGTATCTCCCGCATGCAGCACACGATGACCGGGGAGAGTCTGCTTCGCTCCAGTCAATTTGACCTGAAATTGATAAGGGGATAAAACAGTTAAATTGCTCTATGATTGTGCCGGCTCTATTTCAGACGATGGAGTAGCGTCGAATTTTAGCCAAGACCCAATCAGACACGCATCGGCCGATATTGATCGGACCTCAGAATCGGACCTCAATGATGACATCAATCGGACCGAGTAATCGGACCTCAATCAGACACCAGATCGGACTTCAGGATCGGACCAATCAGGATCGGACCTTGATTGATATAACAGACTAGCCTTTGAATAATGAAATAAAGCATAAAACAAGGCCAATATGTAAAATAATGGATCAGCTGTGTCTTGAAACAAGATATTAAATAATCACAGTGTAAGCCGATACATTGTCCATCTTGTCTAATTGCCAGTTTGACTCATCTTATCGGACCATCTAACCAACCGATCGGACTATAGCCTTTCCAGAGAAATCTAGCTCCGACGTAGGGAATCTAGATTTCTCCAACTATGATCAGATCAGATAGCTAGATAACCAGATTCGATTCATCAACCTGTCAATTAAGCAAGATGCTCGCATAGGTGTTGATCAGATTAAACAACATAAGCAGATAAAACATTAACAGATACGTTCTGATTCTAAGATATGCTACTGAACAATTAAGCAAGATCCAGCTCCGACGTAGGGAATCTACACCAAACTTAACATTCAAATAGCAATAAGATATAACCAAAGCTTCCTTTAACTAATCAAGATGAACCTAGCTCCGACGTAGGGAATCTAGACCAAACATGACAGTCAAAGATTAATCTAAGCATATTACAAAGATCCAGCTCCGACGTAGGGAATCTACACCAATGCAATACTCAAAGAACAACCAGATTATACCACAATGCAAGATCGGACATAGAACGATGCTGTAAGATAAATATTGCTTAAATCGGACCAAGACATATGCTCAAAGCCGTTGAAGAAATAGAATTGATTCACATGGCGTAGATCTAAACCAATCTAGCAACTCCAACAAACCGCAAAGACTATCTTTAGTAACCAAGATTATTCTAGCTCCGACGTAGGGAATCTAGATTAATCTTGATACCTAGCTCCGACGTAGGGAATCTAGGCTTAAAGTATAGTCCGATAACGATAATCTGTTGAATAATCAATATTGATCTAGCTCCGACGTAGGGAATCTATATCAATCTTGATTATTCAGAGATAAATCGGTTGAACAATATAAACGAGAAAGGGCGATGCGCCTCAATTCAAAGCCTATATTAGTTCGATAAATTGACTAACTTACTGGTAAGCCGGAGATCAGAACTGATGCAGCCCGTCCACCAATGAGCTTCGTCGGTAACTACTACTAGGGTTTTGGCGTGAAGCCGGGTTGTATTGAATTGTGAGAATTGTTCTTTACAATGGACGAGGGTTCATATTTATACCCTGGTCGTGGAGAGTCCTGATCGGACCAGACTAACCAAATAAGGTAAACTAAGCTTAAGATACAACGGGACTCTCAAACATCTTCTAAAAAGGAAATAGTCCCCGAATCTGATACGCTCCTTCCTTAGCCGACGTGTCTTTCCTCCCTGTATCCGTCATCGGATCGGACTTCCGCTTCATCGGACTCCTCTTTGGCATCGGCTTCCTTCTCTGTCATCTTTGGCTTTGACCAGTCAATGGGTCCACCGCACGGTCTCATGTCACCATCTGACTCTGTATGTCAGGTGCGAAAATCTGGTGTCAACACATGCCCCCCAATTTTGGAATAAAATATCATTTTGTTCCAAAATTCGTATCTGTCATCATAACTCCTTCACCGATTTTCGTGCCGAAACTTCCCATCCCTGTACTGCACGGCTCCTCAATCTTCGGGCCACGACCGTTTTCACCTTATAAAATTACTGCCGGTAGCTACACTGTTCACTTTTCCTTCTTCGCCAGAGCCTGTACTGCTCATCTTCTTCCTCCTTTCTTTCCCGAGCGGCCATTCCCATTCGCTCAAACCTTCATCAAATTGCTCAAAATGTCTCAATCATCCTCCATGGGTGCCCTCCATTCTTCGATATCCGCTTCCACCTCCGCATCTGCTTCAGCGGGTTCTCCATCTGCTATACCCTCCACCATGGCTGCAGTCACAAGCTCAACAATGGCGGCGGTCATGACTTCAACAATGGCGGCAGCGACAAGCTCTTCAACCCCTTCTTCATCAACCGTCTTCGCCTCAGGCTCCTCTTCGACACCCGCGGAATCATCAGTAGGAGAACTACATCATCCAATCCCAGAGGTACCCTACTGATCTCGATTTTACTTCCTGCCTGAAATTCGGCTTTTAAAATTTATCCCCATTTTCGCAATCTTCTTTTAGGATATTCGTGCCCAAACCCTAATCCCTTCGGGCGCAGCCGATGGGGTTTATTTCCTTGGTCCAATGGGAGATCCGGACCCAGCCGAGATTATCAATTTGGAAACTTTGCGCCTCCCATTCAAAACTTCCGGATTTGACCTCGAGGATTGGAAGAATGCATTTCGCTCCTGGCCGACAGTTCTCCCCGGATGGAAAAACTGGTATCTGAGGATATCGGCCTCCAAGTCTGCAATCTGGGACAGATTGGATATCGCTCAATGCATCGGCCTCAGTATCGGCCCCATGGCCAAGAATGAGAATCTTTTGATCGCCGCATCACACTTTTGGTCCGATGCTCTGAATGCTTTCCTTTTCGGACATGGTCCGATGACCCCAACACTGCTCGATGTAGTTATGCTTCTTGGCCTCAATGTCACTGGCGACAAGCGTCCCTCTCAGCTCAATATCAAAGTCAAACACCATTTCAAAACCAAGAGCTGTGGCGGCTGGACGGGATATATGGAGAAGAATCATCGGACCGGATCTGTGACCGACCGTGAACATGTGGCCTTTTTGAACATGTGGTTGGACATATTTTTCTTTTGCGGTACCACTCTTGGTCCAACAGGCAACTTCCAACATCTGGCCGAATTGCTTGTGAGTGACCATGTTATCAGCCTTGGTCAGCTTCTCCTGGGAGCAGCATACAATTTGCTTCATCAAGTTGCCAAACGCCTGAGAACTGGATCACCCATCTCCAACCTTGGCGGGCCGTGGTGGTTCATCCAGATGTGGCTAATGCTACATCTGAGCAAAGTTGTCAAGGTAGATGTTCGAAGGCTTAAATTCCCAGAGAGCAAACCTGAATCGGAAGAGATCACCTGGCGCCGGTGTATCTCACTTGGTGAAGCTGCCATGGGCTTTCCCGCTGAGAAATTATCAGGCAAGGAATCTTCCAAGTATTTTGCACTCTTTTACAAAGGCATTGCTGATGAAAAAATGGTCTGGTTTTTGTACGATCATGCCGATGAATTTGAGTTGCCCTACAAATTCAGACTCACCATGATTGTAAAGGCAGATTCAGAAGCCTTAACAATTTTCCGAACCTGCATTAATGCTCGATTTCTTCCGATCGGCCTCAGTCAGGGCAAGTCAGGGCAATCAACCTATGAATTCTATCATCCAAACCTGGCTGCTCGACAATTTGGCATGGGACAGCTTCCTCCCTACTTAACCTTGACTGATCAAATCTTTCCAAGGGGAAAAATCGATACAGGCGTGGAATGGGACCGCCTTTTCAGACTTGAGCCTCCTATGGACCAAACCAATCTGGATACCTTGGCAATCTGCCTTGTAGTTCATCGGACCTTCAACACATGGTGGGCTGAATGGCATCGACACTTATTCTGCATTGCCCTCAAAACTTATGTCCAGAAGTTGCTGCCTTCTTTCAAGGGCAAGCCAGAGGTAATACTTGTGAATTTGTTTCCCTCATAACTTTATTTTGCTAACCAATTCTCTATCAGGATGTCGATCGTACCCCTCCAACAATAACTCGATCGGGGAGACAAGTCGTCTATAGTAGTATCTCGCCAGATCCGTGGATCGGCTGTGATTCTCCCACCATCGGCAAGCTTCTATCGGCATACGGCGACAGTCGAAAGAGGAAGAAGCAGACGTCCTCTAAAATTCCCAAGCGCCCAAAGACCACTCTGGTAAGTTCAAGAACTCCATTAACTTAATTTATCTCTTTACTGAAATTAATCCTCCCTATAAATTTAGGTTATCGGAGAACCCTCTGCACGGCAGCCTAGTCCGATCAAGTCTTCTAGTCCATCGGCCGAAGAAGTACCAGAATCGGACCCACAAAAATCACCAAGTCCTATTCAAATGCGATCAAGTCCAACTCAGGAACATTCGGGCCATACATCCTCATCTGAAAGGACTATAACTGGGTCGCCTCGTCAACCAAGCCCGCCACCTCAAGCAGAACAAGTACAAATAGATCAGGACCAAGAAGACCAAACTCTTCTACAGATCCAACTCCCTGATCCGGAAGCAACGGTAATTATCAGCCGATTCATTCAATACTTGATATCCATCTTGTTCTTATTTTTCTTTCTTTTAGCAAATCATCCAGCATGTCTTGACGGATCTTGAGATTGCCCAAGCAAACATCCAAGGCAGCAATAATCCTTTGACTGGACCCGAGCAAGAAGCAGCCTGGAAACAAGTAAACTTTCTAGCCTGATATATTCATATCAGCTTTCTTGTCATCATATCTAATCATTTCTTTTGCAGGCCCAAGATACCCCTCAAGCCAGCCAGACCCTATCAATTGATTTTGATCGGCTGCAGGCTGAAGAGGAAGAGATCAGCTCTGGACAAAGCTTGCTATCTGACGAAGTGAAGGCAAAATTGCATGATATATCTGCTCTTCTTCACCAAGATATCGTCGATCTTGTCCAGGATGCAAAGCCGATTCGTAAGGTCATCAAAACTCTAAGGGGCCAACTTCCGTCAGACCTGGAGGAAGCACTGATTCCGGCGGCATATATAGAAGGCCATTCCTTTCCAGTATTGCAAGCCAATCGCCGAATCATCAATCGGACCTCCCAGCAAGACCGAATCAAGGCAAGGGATGAAGAACGTGCCCAGGCTGACAAGTCAACAAAATTGATTGAAGAATTATCGGCTCGTCCTGCCTCTATTCAGTCAAAGCTTGACAATCTTCAAGCCAGAAAACAACAATTAGAGCAGGAACTCGCCCAAGTCCTATCAAGTATTCAGGCTGAGACAAAAGAGCTTGATGACATCCCGGCTTTGAAGGCAAAGGCTGAAGAGGATTACAAGATTCATATCAAGGCGGCCAAAGAAATCCACAAAACAATCAAGCCTGTAGAAGGGAATGCCGAAGCTGACGCAAAGATCATTGCTGATGTCGACAAGATTCGTCAGACTGCTCTCAATTTGATAGTTAAATACCTGCAGCCTTGAACACTGAAACCTGCCTGTCTTACTGAATGATCTGATACATTGACAGCCTGCTCCGCCATCGAGCGGCTTAGCGATATAATACACTCTTTTGTTGTATATAATCCTTAAGGCGATGCATATCGCATCGGCTTTTATCCTTTTACTCTTAAGGCGATTTTTCATCGGCTTTCAAGCCTGACGCGTAGCATCGGCTTTACCTAAATATTGAAGCAATTTCATTGAACAAACAAACTTGAATCTTGCCCCCCAGGCAAAACAATAATCAGGCCGATTCAATTTATAAGAAGAACTATCAAATATATATTTGAAAGAACTCATTAACCATATCGGCCTTTTTCTCCTACATAACCATCTATTCAAAACAAGGTTTCAGAGCCGACTGCTTGGATCGGCTTTAGTCCTTGATCGGACACCTTGAGGAAATCACCATCCCACACTTTTCCTGACAGGCATTCAACTCCTTCAAACTCCCAAATTGTTGACTCAGCTGTAGCAATGCTAACCGAATCATCAGCCGGGACAGTCTCCACCTTATTGCCTTGCCATTGGATCAAGCATTGGTGCATGGTGGATGGGATGCAACAGTTGGCATGAATCCAATCTCGCCCGAGGAGCATACTGTAGGAACCTTGGCCATCAATCACAAAGAAAGTAGTCGGCAATGTCTTGCTGCCGATGGTCAATTCAACATGAATTGCCCCCCGAGGCTCTGAAACATTCCCGCCAAAGTCCTTAAGTGTCATGTTGGTCTTAATCAGATCATCAATCCCTTTCCCCAGCTTGCGGAATGTAGAATAGGGCATGAGATTGACAGCAGCTCCTCCATCAACCAGCATCTTGGTCATCGGCTTTCCATCAACGTATCCCTTGATGTACAGAGGCTTCAGGTGCCGATACCCATTTGCATTTGGCTTCTCAAAGACTGCCTTCTCTGAATCCAGAATCAAGCATGCAGCGGCTTCTTCCAGTTCATAATCGACCTCATGGTCATCTTGTTCATCAGGAGCAGCGAAATCGGACGGCAACATCAAAACCATATTTATTGCGGCCGATGTGCTTGCTTCATCATCATTGGCCATCTTGACGCGCCACTTCTTTTCTTTTGCTAACTCTTGCTCCTGAATCTGCTCATTATAGCGTAATCTCTGAACACGTCTCTTCTTAGATTTAGAAATTCCCGACGGGCACCACTGTCCAGGCCTCATTGGAGGTTCTTCAGTCCGATTGTGAACTGGAGCTTTCTCTTCCATTTTTTCAGGGCCATGAGCATCAACCCGGCCTTCATTATTTTTGTGGCCATGAGTGTTAACCCGGCCTTCATCTCTCTGGTAATGATCATCAATCCTGACGCCGATCCGTTCATGAACTGATCGTCGGCCCCTCTTGGAAGCTCTGTACTCTTCATACTGGAAGCTACATTCAGGACAATCTGCCTTTGATGGCAGTCTAAGCTTCTCGTTCCAGCAGTATACGAAGAAAGGACACCCCCAATGATCATCATCTTGATCGTATCGGTTATAAGCTTGACGTTCATCTGTATACCAATCGGACCTATAACCGTAGTAATGGCGATCATCAACTCTATCATCATACCGGCGCCGATCATCGGACCTGTCATCATACCAGCGTCGGTTATCGGACAACTCATCATATCGGCGTCGGGCGTCGGACCTGTAATCATGTCGGCACCGATCATCAAACTCTTCATCATCATGGCGCCTTGCTTGATATTCACGCCTCCGACGTCGTCGTTCCTCGCGTTCCCTCCACGCTCGGACTGCTGCCTGCTGTCTCTTGTATTTGTTGATCAGCACTTTGGGAAGTCACACGTGGCCGATATCCACCAGGAGCATTAGATTCACGCCCAAACGCCTGATGATTCCTGCGTAGCTCTTCAACAGTAACTTGAACCACAGGATCAACGGCACCAGAACTCTTGGCGTGGTCCGATGTAAGCACCTTGACCTTCCCCTTTTCACTAGCATCGACCATATTAACAGAAAAGGAGAAATCAGCAAAGTTATTGGGAAAGGGATGACCATCGATCTTCATGGCTTTCTTGCTGTCTTCAAATTTGATCTTGCCTGACTCAATAGCCAATTGGATCTCCCTTCTGAACACTTTGCATTCATTGGTCTCGTGAGATGTTGAGTTGTGCCATTTGCAATACTTGCGTTTCTTCAACTCATCGGTCGATGGAATCGAGTGATTAGGAGAAAGCTGGATAAGCTTCTCACTGAGCAGCAAATCAAAGATCTTATCGGCCTTTGTTATATCAAACCCAAATTTCTCAGGATTCTGCTTGATCCACGGGAGCGACACTGGCTTTTTGGATTTGGTCCATTCAGCTATGTTAACATCAGCTTCTTCTTCAGTATCAGAGAGATAAGATACTTGTTTAGAAAACTTCATGCGCTTCATCTCCTGATATCGGACCTCATGAGCTGACACTTTCTGAACCAACTGCCCCAATGTCTCAAACTCCTGGGCAGAAAACTTCTCTTTAATCGGCGCGAGCAAACCTTGGAACGCAAGCTCGGCCAACTGCATGTCAGATAGCTTTAAACTATAGCATCGATTCCTAGTGTCACGGAATCGTTGAATGTACTCCTTGACGGTCTCATCATTCCTCTGCCTAATGGCAATCAAATCGGAGATCTTCATCTCATTGAGACCAGAAAAGAAATATTTATGGAACTGCTTCTCCATGTCGGACCATCCTGTGACCGATCCTGCTGGCAGCGACGTAAACCAGGTAAACGCCGGCCCTGATAGTGACAGAGGGAAAAATCTGAGCCTGAGTCCCTCCTCAGAAGCAGCCTCACCACACTGAGCCAAGAATCGGCTCACATGCTCGATGGTGGTCATATCATCTTGCCCGGAGAATTTGGAAAAAATCCGGCACTCTGTAACGTGGAGGAAGTGGCACTGCATCAAAGTAAGATGGGTACGGGTGCCGATACAACCTCGCTTCATCTTTAGGCTTCAAGCCGAATTGATTCTGAATCACCTCGGCTATCTTCTGTGACCAATCGGACTGTTGATTTCCATGTGGCATTCCATCAGCTATGTCCATCACATAGTTATTGTAATCTCCGACCATACGCTGATGTGAAGGAACTTCTGTACGTAGCCTTGCAGCAGCAGGCTGTTTCTCTTGTTCGCTCAAAGTCCTGGCATACTTTTCACCATGTGGGCCGACAATAGTTCCATCGGCCATCAACAGGAAACCGTTGGCCAATTCAACAGGAGGTGGTGGAGCAATCGGCATCTGTGGAGCAACGGTCATTGTATTATCTGCAGTCTCTTTTCCTCTTCCTGATCCTGATGCTCCTGCAGAATCTGCTATAAATACTGGCCCCTTCAAACAAACAGCATCGTCCACCGCCTTCTTGATGAGATTGTCCAAAGAATTCACCAGAGTGCCTAATTGGTTGATCATTGCATGATGAACAGCCTGGTGAATCATCTCTGACTAGCCTGATGCTCCCGAGCTTCAGTTGCCTTCTTGATCAACTCTGGATCCGGGAGAGGACCTTTGAGTATAGGACCTGAACGATTACGCCCAAACTGACCAAGGCATAGCTTCTCAAATGCATCAATGTGGGCCTGAACTGAATCCAACTGAGCCTTGGACAGATCGGCCTTTGTAATTGGCATGGTCACCTCAGTCGCCTTATTCTTGTCGTTCTTAGCCTTCTCAGCAGCTTCTTTCTCAGCAGCAAGTCTTGCTGCAGTTTCTTGTTCAGCATCAGACGACGACATCTTGGATTTGTTTCTCGTGTCCCACCAGGCGTGCCAAAAATGTGTTGACGCGGAAAATCGGCGGATGTATCTCCCGCATGCAGCACACGATGACCGGGGAGAGTCTGCTTCGCTCCAGTGCCAGTCTACACTCCAGTTCAGGTTCGCGGCGTGCCAGTCAATTTGACCTGAAATTGACAAGGGGATAAAACAGTTTAAATTGCTCTATGATTGTGCCGGCTCTATTTCAGACGATGGAGTAGCGTCGAATTTTAGCCAAGACCCAATCAGACACGCATCGGCCGATATTGATCGGACCTCAGAATCGGACCTCAATGATGACGTCAATCGGACCGAGTAATCGGACCTCAATCAGACACCAGATCGGACTTCAGGATCGGACCAATCAGGATCGGACCTTGATTGATATAACAGACTAGCCTTTTGAATAATGAAATAAAGCATAAAACAAGGCCAATATGTAAAATAATGGATCAGCTGTGTCTTGAAACAAGATATTAAATAATCACAGTGTAAGCCGATACATTGTCCATCTTGTCTAATTGCCAGTTTGACTCATCTTATCAGACCATCTAACCAACCGATCGGACTATAGCCTTTCCAGAGAAATCTAGCTCCGACGTAGGGAATCTAGATTTCTCCAACTATGATCAGATCAGATAGCTAGATAACCAGATTCGATTCATCAACCTGTCAATTAAGCAAGATGCTCGCATAGGTGTTGATCAGATTAAACAACATAAGCAGATAAAACATTAACAGATACGTTCTGATTCTAAGATATGCTACTGAACAATTAAGCAAGATCCAGCTCCGACGTAGGGAATCTACACCAAACTTAACATTCAAATAGCAATAAGATATAACCAAAGCTTCCTTTAACTAATCAAGATGAACCTAGCTCCGACGTAGGGAATCTAGACCAAACATGACAGTCAAAGATTAATCTAAGCATATTACAAAGATCCAGCTCCGACGTAGGGAATCTACACCAATGCAATACTCAAAGAACAACCAGATTATACCACAATGCAAGATCGGACATAGAACGATGCTGTAAGATAAATATTGCTTAAATCGGACCAAGACATATGCTCAAAGCCGTTGAAGAAATAGAATTGATTCACATGGCGTAGATCTAAACCAATCTAGCAACTCCAACAAACCGCAAAGACTATCTTTAGTAACCAAGATTATTCTAGCTCCGACGTAGGGAATCTAGATTAATCTTGATACCTAGCTCCGACGTAGGGAATCTAGGCTTAAAGTATAGTCCGATAACGATAATCTGTTGAATAATCAATATTGATCTAGCTCCGACGTAGGGAATCTATATCAATCTTGATTATTCAGAGATAAATCGGTTGAACAATATAAACGAGAAAGGGCGATGCGCCTCAATTCAAAGCCTATATTAGTTCGATAAATTGACTAACTTACTGGTAAGCCGGAGATCAGAACTGATGCAGCCCGTCCACCAATGAGCTTCGTCGGTAACTACTACTAGGGTTTTGGCGTAAAGCCGGGTTGTATTGAATTGTGAGAATTGTTCTTTACAATGGACGAGGGTTCATATTTATACCCTGGTCGTGGAGAGTCCTGATCGGACCAGACTAACCAAATAAGGTAAACTAAGCTTAAGATACAACGGGACTCTCAAACATCTTCTAAAAAGGAAATAGTCCCCGAATCTGATACGCTCCTTCCTTAGCCGACGTGTCTTTCCTCCCTGTATCCGTCATCGGATCGGACTTCCGCTTCATCGGACTCCTCTTTGGCATCGGCTTCCTTCTCTGTCATCTTTGGCTTTGACCAGTCAATGGGTCCACCGCACGGTCTCATGTCACCATCTGACTCTGTATGTCAGGTGCGAAAATCTGGTGTCAACAGAAGCTATGAACACGCACGGAAACTATTTGTGCACGGGTGATCATCCTATTTGTGTGGATGGAATATGCATATGCTATTTCCTAGCTCATGTGGCATAGAGCAAAAGCTGTAATGAAGCAATGACCCAGGTTCAATCAACAGAGCTTGTCTTGGTAACTTTTTTGAATCCACATGTGTTTCTTCTTTAGCAAAGTTTCCATAACATTGTATCATGCGGTACTCTTTCTGGATCTCTGGCCATGTATTCTGTTCACTCAAATTGTGAATAGAGCAGCAAGGGGATCAGCAATACTAATGATGCAGCTGATTAGAGAAGAAGTCAAAGTAATCCATGACATATTGCTAACTTTTTGCAAGGCCACAGGGCTGGTTACAAACATGGCCAAAATCACTTATGGTCTGCATGAAGTTATGGAAGCTTTCATATTCCCGACCAAACAATTCACTTGCACATATTTAGGACTACCGTTACATGTTTGGCAGCTTCGTTTAGTGGACGTTCAGCTGTTGATTGACAAGGTTGCAGGACAATTGCCAGCATGGAAGGGTCGTTTGCTGAATAGGGCTGAAAGACTAAAGCTGGACAATCCAGTGCTTTTTTCGGTCTTTTACATTAGCGATGACATTGATCTGCATGAAGTTATGGAAGCTTTCATATGCCCGATCAAACAATTCACGTGGACATATTTAGGACTACCGTTACATGTTTGGCAGCTTCGTTTAGTGGACATTCAGCTGTTGATTGACAAGGTTACAGGACAATTGCTAGCATGGAAGGGTCGTTTGCTGAATAGGGCTGAAAGACGTGTCCACGTACTGTGTTTCAACTGAAAAGTTGCGCAATAAAGCAAATGGACAAGTACCGAAGAGCTTTCCTTTGGAAGGGAGCGGCAGAAGTAAATGGAGACCATTGCCTCGTCAGGTGGACCGAAACAATGAGGGCAAAGTGGCTAGGAGGGCTTGGTATACTAGATCTTGAATGCTTCAGCAGAGCTCCAAAACTAACATGGCTCTGGTATGAATGGATGATGGATCCAAACAGATCCTTGGTTGGGACTGAACCACCTGTGTCAGCCACTCATAGACAACTGTTTAGGATCATGTTGATAGTCAAATTTGACATCATGATTTTCAATCCTTGTTTAGCACAATGAATATTCAATTGGTTTAACTAATTCAGCTATTAGATTATTAGTGTGGCCAAATAAATAATTATTTAATTTGGTTGCTGAATATGGTGTTTAGCACAGAATCAATTTGGGTGGTTACTTAAACTCAGTATACTGCAGACATGTCTGTGCCCTTGTCTGTGCTTTCCAGAGAATTTCTATCCACTTTGGCCTCTCCGATGGGCATGTCTATGCTGTACAGAGACTTGCCACAATTCTGCCTCGCTGGATTTGCTTCAGAAGTGCTGCAGGCGCATGGAAGGAAGGGAGGACGGTTCAACTAACTAAAATGTGTGGTTACATGTTCCCTGCATGCATACATGGAGACGTAGTGATGGACAGCTGCTGAACTGGTTAATTAATTTGCTAAGTTGATGAGGCAAGCTATAAACAAAGGATTGCTTGGACAAGAGGGCTAGCGTGGCTGCGTCCAGAACACATGTGGAAGGAAATGCCAGAAGATCAAGAGGGCTGCAATGGTGACAGTCCAAAGCCAGAGGAGAACGCAGCGAGTAGCAAGCGTGGCATGCCTGGACGCATTGCCAAGAACTGCAGGCGCAAGGATTGATCATGGGCTTGTCCACGCTTGTCTTGAATGTTGAGAGCAAGCTGATGCCACTCAAGCAGTCACAATGGTGATCTTAGTCTTTTGACAATGCTAAAGGTTATAGTCGTTAGACTGAAATATTTCTGCTAAGTACTCGAGGTGGGTGTGCTAAAACTTAAAACTAATTAGGAAGCTATTTTTATTAGAGTTTAAGGGCATACGCCCCAGTCTTACTGCAAAGCATCAGACCGTTCCAGCGGTTTACAGCACAAGCATTCAGGCATCCGAGCAGCACTCGAATCCACTTACAGACAGCTCACGCAGAGCCAAACTTCTAGAAAGAAAACGACTCAACACTCACAAGCCAGAGACAGAACCCGCGCACAAAGCCGACTAACAGAAAGAAAACTACCCAGCACTCTCAGGCCTCCAACAGCAAACCTCGACCCCAGCAAAGACTACACAGTTGTAGCCTCCATTGACGCCATGATGTTGAACTATTTGCCTCCTTCACCAGCTTCATGCTTCTCTCCCGGCCTTGCCAGCCAGCGTGCAAACTTCGATGGAAAATCAACAGAAGTACTCTCCTCTGCCTCATCTTTTATCAGGAATTCCATCAGCTCTGGGTCCAAAGTAGACTTCATGAGGGTATTCTCTCTGGTTCTCATACAGCTTTCTTTAAACTGGAGATGAACATCTTCATATTCTCCTTCCTGTTGTCGGGTACCAGAATTATCCAATTCTGTACCAGGCTCAGGATTCTTCCCATTAAGTCTTTCATACTCCTCCAAGCTGCATTCTGAAAACACAGCTCGTTCCTTAATTTCCAAATAGACCATAACACAGCAGAAGTAACTATATTAATACACAGAGATTTCCTGTTGCTAAGCCAAAATTTACCCACATTCTCAAAACTATCCCCTAAATGACAATTGGTCAGATGAGAAGCAACCTTCCAAATTTGTTTTGCCACAACACATTCAAAAAAATAAATGCTGGCATGTTTCCTTCTCTTCACAAAACAAATAGCACTCATTATCAATGTTCCTTCTCTTTTTCAGATTATCCCTAGTCAGCACTTTATTCTTAGACAATAACCAAAGAAAGAAATGTATTCTTGGTGGAATTCTAAGACTCCACAAAGAAGACACAAACACAGGTTTAAGCCCTCTGAAGTTTATTATTTTGTGCATAGAATGGGAAGAGTATAAACCATTTGAAGAAAATTGCCAAACCATGGAATCCTCTTCCTCAGTCAACACTATGTTGGAAGCAATCTGAGTTACCTCCAGCCACATTCTTTCTAGCCTATCCCCAACTGTTCTTCTAAAAGTACATCTTAAATTATCCCCATCCCAAAGGGAAGCAACTGTACTACTCTTTTCATTCACAACCACATAAAGATCCCAGTATTGGATGGCCAGGCTCGAGGATCCAATCCAATTATCTTACCAGAATTTAATTTTCCTACCATTTCCTACCACCCACCTAAACCCAAGCTTTGCTGCTCTTGCTGCCCACATCACACCTTTAAAGAACTGAGAGGCCTCCTCTGTTCTGGAACAAAAGATGTTTGGACTACTAGTGTTATACTTATGATCAATGACTGCTTTCCAAACTTTGCCCTCATCTAATTGGTATCTCCTTAGCCAAGAACCTAGCAAACTCATATTTAAGTCCCTAAGGTTGGGGATTCCTAATCCTCCATATTCCTTACACATACTCACACTATCACAGTTAGCCAAGTGATACTTGTTATTACCATTACTATCATCCCACAAACAGTTAGCCAAATGAGTATTGATCAAACTAATTTCCCATTTTGGAAACTTGATAAAAGATAGAAGATAAATGGGGATACTAGCTAGACATGTCCTAATCAGCATAACTTTAGCTGCCTGTGATAATAACTTCCCCTCCAGCTAGCTATTCACTTAATAATCTTGTCAATCAAAGGTTGAATGTCTTCTCTACGAAGCTTCTCATAGTGTAAAGGAACCCCTAGATATTTCATAGGAAAACTACCAATAGGACACCCAAAAATGTGCCTGATTTCCTCTATCTCTTCCTCAGAAATATTCAGAGGAATCAGCTCACTTTTGTTATAATTAATTCTCATAACCGAAAGCTTTTCAAACAGGATTAAATTACATTTCAGATTCCTAATATGATCTACTCTATTGTCTGAGAAAAGAATAGTATCATCCGTGTACTGCAAGGAAATAACACCTCCATCTCTAACATCAGTCAGTAAACCTCCTATAAGATCACAACTAGGAGCTTTTTCTAACATTCTGGCAAAAACATCTCCTACCAAATTAAAGAGGATTGGTGAAATGGGATCCCCTTGCCTTAAACCTTTCCCAACTTTAAAGAAGGAGCTCTCTTCTCCATTTAGATTAACCCCAATGGAACCTCTCTTAACTATTTGTTCTATCCAACTAATCCAGAGGTCATTAAAGCCTCTACTCCTCATAGTATCAAAAAGAAAGTCCCAATTCACCCTATCATAGGTCTTCTCATAATCTAATTTGAGAATGAACCCAGGTTCTCTACTTCTTCTAGTGCTATGAACAATCTCAAGGGCCACTACCACACTCTCCAGTATGTAGCATCCCTTTATGAAAGCACTCTGGTTAGGGGCTATCAGTCTGTTAGCTATCTTACCTAATCTCAAAGTAAGTACTTTAGAAAAGATTTTGAAACTACAATTAGCCAAGCTAATGGGTCTAAAATTTTTCATGTTCCTGGCATTTTCCACTTTGGGGATCAAAGTTAACATGGCAAAATTTATCCTATACAGGTCTAGTTTCCCAGCATGGAAATCATTAAACATATCAATAAGGTCCCCTTTAACTATGTCCCAAAACTTTTGATAGAACAGAAAAGAAAGACCATCAGGCCCAGGTGCTCCTGCATAGCAGCTAAAAACCGCCTCCTTAATCTCTTCTTCTGAAAAAGGAGCCATTAACATTTCATTTTCTATACTTGTAACTTTATCCTCTGCTCTCCAAAAGTTTTGATCTAATCTAATCTGTTCCCTATGCTCCTTAGCAAACAGATTCTTGTAGAAATCTACTGCTATCTCCATCATGCCTTCCTGATCATCTATTAAGCCATTTGGACCCTCTAGTTGTTCTACAGCCTTTTTCCTACTTCTCTGGTTGGCAATAACCTGAAAATAAGGAGTATTTCTATCCCCCTCCAAAATATTTCTATCCCTGGACCTCTGCCTCACCTTTATCTCCTCAAGAGCCCAAATTTCATTCAACTCATCAGCCACTTGCTTAAGCCTGGTTAGCCCCTAGGTCGGCAGACCCCTCTGTTCTGCCTCCAAATCTAGCCTATTATACTCCTCCGCCAACTCCACCTTCTTTTTATTTAAAGCTGCTACTTCATTTGCCGCCCAGGCCCTAACAATTCTCCTAAACGCTCTAACCTTAGTTTGCCATTTACTCATACTATCCTGCTCCCTGCAGGGGGTACTCCAAGCCTTAATCACTAGGTCTACAAAAGAAACTTTCTGTAGCCACCGCTTTTCAAATCTAAAGCGCTTCTTCCCAAAAAAACATATTATTACCAGTATCTACCATCAAAGGTGTATGGTCACTAGGCAATCTATTTAGAGCCTTCACCCTTGTCAAAGGAAAAGAGGCCTCCCAATCAGTTGAGACAAAAATCCTATCTATTTTTGCCATAACCAGATTATCTTGATTATTAGTCCAGGTAAAGCATCTATTTGCTAAATTTAACTCTATTAAAGCCCACTTACTGACCCACTCATTAAAAGCATCAGCCCACTTATGATTAATAACACCATTACTTTTATCAGTAGTGAATCTGACTAAATTAAAATCCCCTCCTA
>CM014272.1:81005992-81050751 GCA_004135705.1 Alloteropsis semialata | reverse complement strand
GCCGCCGCTCGCCCGTGGAGCCGCCGCCCCGAGCCACCCCGGCCCAAGGTGAGAGGGGGAGCGTGACCCCCTCACTCCCCTCGTCCTTCCCCGCCCGTTCCTGGCCGCCGTCGTGCCCTAGGGCGCCGGGAACGGCGAGCGCCGCCGCGCCGAGCCCCTCTCCCTCCTCTGTTCGGCCGAGAGGAGGAAGGGAAGATGGGGATGAATGGCCGTTTTGCCGATAACCCCCTGCCCTTTTTCAGATTCATACAAATATCCTTTCCCCCTTTTTAGCCAACTTCCAAGAAAGCCCCTGTTCTTTCATGATAATCCCAGATATACCCCTGGCTGCTATCAAATCCCCCAACCACTTATCCAATATTATAAAACAGCCCCTCCACCATATAAAGTTATTCACAATTAGGTCCCTGGCCCTTTATAATCTTTATAAAGAGGTCCTAAACCCCTCGTTTAGGCCCTAAACCTCCCTAAACTCGTCATTTCATGCGCCAAATCTCTCCGGATTCCCACCAAACTCAACCATGCCTATCTTCCATCCATTCCGGCTAAGCTTTATACAAATCATCCCAATATAACTCCGTTTCCTATTTGATTTTGTTATTTCCTGTTTCCAACTCATCGGTAAAGGATTGTGTTTTCTTATTGTGTGTTTGTTTGATCGTGCCCTAGACGACGGAGTGAACGAGGAGGAGCAGTACCGCGAGCAGGACTACGCAGGAGAGTACCGCGAGCCCGACCCCGAGGACCCGTACCGCAAGCAGGATCTCCCAGAAGCTTTTGTTGACGGCAAGTCCAATCCCATCCTTTGATGCATGTTTATCCCATGTTTTTATAAACACAACCCATTAAGCCTTTGATATTGCATTGTTTTAGTCAAAACCCGGTTGGTTAGCCACTCCTTGATTGATATGATATTCCTTGATCACCCCGTTATCGCTAAATATGATATGCTCTGTTTAGATGATAACCAATTCTAGAATGCTTAGGATTAGAATGCTTAGGAGTTGTTACCCTTACTCAATCATGACTATACACCTGTTTTATCAAAGAATAAAAGCGTGAGTTGGTTTTGGGTTTTGGGTTTGAAAAAGAGTAAAACTGTGTGGATAAAATGGATGGGCATAACTTTGTGAAATGCCAAAAAGGAGGCTTGTACCTTTGTGGTTAAGCAAGTTGGGAGATATCCATTTTGTCCGGTTTTAAACCGAGGTGATGTGTTATCTTGCCTAACCCACTTTTCTCGTACAACCACTCGACTCTTGTATGGTGCAAGGGCTTAGTCTAAATCCCACTAGCCGTGCTGTTAGTTGTCTGGAGGCTGGTGTGCAGCGGGAAAACCAAGTGCCGTCTTAGTGACATGGTTGCCGTCTTAGTGACATAAACCCCTTGGTGTGTTTCTCGTGATGGCTAGGCAGTTTTGGCTATGGTGGGTAATGACTTCGATAGGATCCGCACTGACACTAAGGTGATCGTGTTGCGGTACCCTACTTGTGGTGAAAGTGTACACCTCTGCAGAGTTCCTAATCTATTCGAATAGCCGTGCCCACGGTTATGGGCGAGTTATGGCTTGGTCACAATACTAAGGTTTTGGGATGGGTTTGGAGTGTGTTGGTTTTGGAATGAGTTCGGCTTTGTGCCAAAAGCTACGGCGGATGGGAAATCCGGTAGCATTTAAAAGATGGATCCTTTGTGGATCAACCCTCACTTAATGAGTCGATACTTAGAGTTTGCTTTGCTAAAGAATACCTTGATAAAACCGTGCATGTGTTAAAACTAGCTTTTTGGCAAAAATAAAACGTAGCCTTACCCTTGATATTCCTTGTGCATAATTCTGTGTTAACCCCTCCGTGGGTGTGATTGGGCTTGTTGAGTACTTTTGTACTCACCCTTGTTGTTGTTAATCCAGAAGAAGACCCGGACTTTGTCGAGGACGCTGAGTAGGTGGTCGCTTCCGCACCCAGCTTTGCCTGTGGAGTTTGGTCCCGCCCAAGATGGCTTCGCTGTCGCAGAACTCTGATCCCTTGGTTGAACCGGTCTGGTTCATCCTTTGGCTTACCGCCGTAGTTTACCTTTTAGCAGTTCTAGTTTGTATTAGATGCCCGCTTCCTCGTGGGCTGTAAGTTTCTGTATCATCTGTTGAATAAATGTGTATCAGCCTCCTGGGACTGATAATTTGTATCACATTTAGTCTCTGCTTAGGCAGGGGCGCTTCAGTCGGCATGTCAAAGAAGTACTTCATCTTGGATATGAACGACTCCAACAAAAATTGGAGGCAAGATTGGTTCTATGTCGCAAACCACCCCCCAGCTCTGCCTACCCGGACTGGTCACCGGCCGGAGAAGAAAGATTCTTGGGATTCGCAGCCAGAGGGCCTGGAGCTGCAGGAGGCTGAGGAGCTGCTCGGGTTGATCGCCGAGGCAAAGGAGCGGAAGCTGACTGCAGTAGCTATAATGATCTCCTTCATCCGGCGATTGACACAGTCGATCAAGGACCGGGTGCATCCCGGATATGAGTTCTCAGGTGGCAAGGACCCAACTCGGGAGCAAGCCCGGACGGTGTTTGTCCACGAGACTTGTGAGAGGATCTCCGGTTTTATGCTTGGCAAGATCTTCAACGAGGGGACACCTGTCCCATTTTCTTTGCAGAATCCTCCTTCACCGGTTAGTTCGTCATTTCCTTGCATGTTGTATGTCTAATGGCTGAGATACTAGGTATCCGACGTAGCTGACTGTGTTGTTGCCCCATTGAAAGTGCATCTATGATCCTTTTTGGTTTTGGTTGATTAATGACAACACACTTTAGTATCTAATATTTGCAATAAGGCAATGCACAGGTAACAGGTGAAATCAATAGAACACATTTGGTGAAATGTGGCACTCAAAAAGGGAAATGAAAGCATGGATGAAGCTTACACGAAGATTAATTTTTATTCTTTTGAACATTGAGTTTAGGAAAACCGTACTATCAAGAGGGATGCTGAAAAACTAGCTTGGTGGTGACAAGGTGCTCAAAATATCAACTAACTTAACCATGAGAGACACCTTGCACTTGCACTTCACTGGGAAATTAATTTATAGTGCTTTACCTGTGAAGTTTCGGAGGTTCCGGACATTTGTTCGGAGTGTCCGGACTTTGGTGTCTGGAGGAGGTGTTCTCCAGAAAGTTCGGAGACTCCGGAGATTTTTGCGGAGACTCCGGAACTTAACAGGTCTAACGGCTATTTCGGCTGAATGGGTATTTATACCCCTCCGGTCCCCTCCTTTTTGCTCTCTCTGACTCCTTTTCGAACTGAAGCTTCCAAAGGCAATTTCCATCCCCCTTTTCACTCCCTCTTGCTTCCCAAGGTTGATTTGGTGAGGGATTGAGTGATGGATTGAGTGGAGTTCAAGAGATTGTTCTTGTGAGCTGATTCCGCATCATTTGAGCACCTTGGTCGCCTTCAAGCCGGTGATTTGCGTTCTTTACTCTTGGAGCTTCAAGCTCCTAGACGGCTAGGTGTCACTCAAGAGCAACCAATCCGCTGTGGTTGCCTTGAGGAGTTTGTATTACTCCTGCAGCTGAGTAAGTTCTTCATTTGACCTTTGGTTGATTGAAGAAGAGGAAAGTGGTTTGGTGGATAAACCCGCCCTTCGTGGGCTCCTCAACAGAGACGTAGGTTCCTTGTGTGGGACTGAACTCCGGGAATCAAATCCCTGTGTCTCCTTGTGTTTGTTCTTGTTCTTGTGCTACTTGTTGCTATTGTGCTATATTCTAGGGTTTGGTCCCGATCTATCATCTGTGAAGGTTCCTGCTGCAAGTGACACTTGAATTGTGTTGTATACATCCCAGGGTTGTATGGAAATTAGGCGATCTGATTTCCAGTGAGGTTTGATCTGTCATATTCACTTCGGCAATTATTTCCGGATTCTCCGGAGAAATCTTCGGAGTGTCCGAACTTGTTCGGAACCTTCGGACTTTTCTTCGGAGCCTCCGCACTTTCTGTGACTGACGGTTGTTTTGAGCGAAAATTTTCAGTTTCAACTATTCACCCCCCTCTAGTTGACATCCAAGGTCCTTTCAATTGGTATCAGAGCAAGGTTCTCCATTTTAGAGTTTAACCGCTCGGAGATTCAAGATGTCAACTCCGGAAATTCCACCAACACTTCCTACAAGTGGAGAGGGTGACCCTCAAGGTAGCAAGGAGGCTGATCCCTCTACTGGGGGTATCCACTCCCAAAGACAAACAGGTGATGATCATGAAGAGTCATCCGAAGATGAGGACTCCGACGATGATGACAAGTCCTTCAAGTCCGTAAGAAATGATCATGCTAATCAAGTTCCTTTCTATTATTCTCGTTTGAGCAACTCTATTCCGTCTCAATCGGTGAACCTTGGTAAACCACCTCGCTTTGACGGGAATGGTTATAACCAATGGTCTCGCTTGATGGAGGCGTATTTGATAGGGGTCAATCCGGCCCTTTGGAAGATTGTGTGTGTAGGTGTCACAATGCCCAAAGGAAGAGGACCGTTGAGTCAAGATCAAGAGTTTAAAATCCAACACAATGCACAAGCCATGAGCTTACTCTTTAGTGCCTTGAACCCCGAAGAATACAACAAGGTTGAGTGTTTGCGCACCGCCAAAGATGTTTGGGACACACTTCAAGTCAACCATCAAGGGACAAGGAAAGTAAGGGAAAGTAGAATAAGAGTGTTGGAAGCCGAACTCAATCGGTTCTCTTTCAAGGATGATGAAGGCCCACAAGAGATGTATGATAGGTTGAACAAGATTATCAACAAGATAGGATCTCTTGGAAGCACCAAATGGGATGATAGAGAGGTTGTTGATAAGATTCTTACGGCTTACATGGCTAGAGATGTGAACCTACCCATCTTGATTAGAGAGAAGAGAGGATTCAAGAAGTTCTCTCCCGCAAATGTGATTGGGAGAATGGAAGAACATCTCATGACCGTCAAGGAAGCAAAGCACTCTCATGAACTCTCCAAGCTTCATGAGCAACTTGAGAAGGGAAGTGGAGTTGCTCTCAAGGCAAGCAACAAAGGCAAAAAAAGGAAGTCCAAAAGACATCAAATAATGATGATGATGATTCGGATGACTCCGAAGAGGCAGCCTTGTTCATGAGAAGATTGAGAAAAGCCATGAAGAAATAAGGATATGTCAAAGGGAAGTACAAGAAGAGTACAACCAAGAGAAACTCAAAGAGAGCTTGTTTTAGGTGTGGCAAGGAAGGTCATTTCATTGTTGATTGTCCACGTGAGAAGGAAGATCACAAGGAAGACAAGGACAACAAAGAATACAAGAACAAGAGTCACTACAAGAAGAAGAACACTGGAGAAGCTCATCTTGGCATTGAGTGGGATTCTAATGAAGAGAGCTCCGACTCCGATTGTCGGGGGTAGACCCTCAGGGGTACCCAGAAGACGGATTGGCCCAACTAGCAAGGGGCGGCCCAATCCGAGTGCTATCGGGCCGGTTTATCAGACTGGGTGGCCCACCACTCGGGAGGCCCACCAGTCGGGCGAACCGGATGACTACGACGGCGCGCACGGCAAGAAAGCAGGCGGCGTATCACGCAAGAAGATCGGAGATCAAGATAAACTAGCCGGAATTATAGGGAAGGATATCTGTAATCATTATAGGATCGCATCCTTGTATTTCGGGTAGGTTATGATCTCTAGCCGACTTGTAGCTCAAGGCAGCCTGACTATATAAGACGCAAGCAGATCAAGCTATCGGAGGTCTACAGCACACTCACACCAAACAGACTGGCTTACGATGCGCCGACATACTCCACCATGCCGAGTGCCGATTCGTCGACAACCTCATCCACTCGGCCGCGACTACAAGCAAGGACAACATGCCGATTCTTCGACTCGGCACAAATCAAGCTAAGTCATATTTAAATACTTTTTACGATATTTCTCGGTCACTGCATAACTCCATACTTCGCCATATTTCTCCATAATCATCGCCGACTACCTTTGGTCTGTTCCCGACTGCTTATACAGCCCGAGCGCTACACAGTCGGGACGGCCAATGGACGCATATCGCATTTTTCTCCATCGTTCATTTCTTTTTCCACTCTTATACAAGTCGCTAAAGTACTCGGGGAGCACACGCCTTAATCCGTGAAGCCTCGACTCTTCCGTACGCCTACGCTCCTACGCGTGCATGCGGCCCAGCTCCCTGCGCTACGGACTATGGCTATCGGGGATCAGGTGCATAAACGTAACAGGAGAACTACCCGAGGAAATTAATAGACTTAAAGAGTTGGAAGTAGAAATTTTGTTACATACAACACCGAATGTTTTTCTCCAGAATTAGTATTTGCTACACCATATACTACATATCCTTCATATCTTCATTGCAGGGCACAAGTTTGGATCCCGAGCTTGCCTGTTACGCTCGGGGGCTGGACCACTCGGGCATCGCCGCCAGCTGAGTACTCGAGTCAGTCAGTACTCGTGCTGGTACTACACTCCACGACGGTCGCTAGCCGAGTGCTTTGTAGCACTCGGGCTGGCACTACGCTCCATGATGGTCGCTAGCCGAGTGCTTTGTAGCACTCGGGCTGGCGCTACACTCCACAAGGATCGCTAGCTGAGTGCTTTTGAGTACTGGGCTGGCGCTACCGCATGACGAGGAAGACGAAGACTTGACGGACCCTCGACTCGGCCCTCGCGCTCGGGGGCTGGGCGCCGGGGCGACTACTCGGCGTGCCTCGGACGGCTCGACTCGGCCCTCACGCTCGGGGGCTGGGCGCCGGGGCGACTACTCGGCGTGCCTCGGACGGCTCGACTCGGCCCTCACGCTCGGGGGCTGGGCACCGGGGGGACTACTCGGCGTGCCTCGGACGGCTCGATCCGGCCCTCGCGCTCGGGGGCTGGACGCCGCGACGACTACTCGGCGTGCCTCGGACGGCTCGACTCGGCTCTCACGCTCGGGGGCTGGGCGCTGGGGCGACTACTCGGCGTGCCTCAGACGGCTCGATCCGGCCCTCGCGCTCGGGGGCTGGGCGCCGCGACGACCACTCGGCGTGGCTCTGGCCCTCACGCTCGGGGGCTGGGCGCCGCGACGACCACTCGGCGTGCTCAGCCCTCACGCTCGGGGGCTGGCGCCGGGACGACCACTCGGCGTGCTCAGCCCTCACGCTCGGGGGCTGGCGCCGGGACGACCACTCGGCGTGCTCAGCCCTCACGCTCGGGGGCTGGCGCCGGGACGACCACTCGGCGTGCTCAGCCCTCACGCTCGGGGGCTGGCGCCGGGATGACCACTCGGCGTGCTCAGCCCTCACGCTCGGGGGCTGGCGCCGGGACGACCACTCGGCGTGCTCAGCCCTCACGCTCGGGGGCTGGCGCCGGGACGACCACTCGGCGTGCTCAGCCCTCACGCTCGGGGGCTGGCGCCGGGATGACTACTCGGCGTGTCTCGCGGGACTCCGCCGGTCCTCACGCTCGGGGGCTGGACGCCGAAATTAACGCCGGATGATTCAGTCAGATGCTCCTCGACTAACCCTTGGACCGATTCCTTCGGAATCGCTTCAAGGCTCGGGGGCTACGGCCAACGGACGCACCTCGCGGCGCATCCGTTGATTGTCTGGCAACCAAGAACAAGGCTACTAACCCTTGGACCGATTCCTTCGGAATCGCTTCAAGGCTCGGGGGCTACGGCCAACGGACGCACCTCGTGGCGCATCCGTTGGGAAACGGCTCTCTTTTTCTCCAGTATCACGCGGTTTTGCTTCCAACTGCAGCCAGCTCGAAGCTCATCAGATGGCACGACCTCGCCGACTTGTCGCTCAACCACGTACTACTCGGGGGCTTGTCGGGGGTAGACCCCCAGGGGTACCCAGAAGACGGATTGGCCCAACCAGCAAGGGGCGGCCCAATCCGAGTGCTATCAGGCCGGTTTATCAGACTGGGTGGCCCACCACTCGGGAGGCCCACCAGTCGGGCGAACCGGATGACTACGACGGCGCGCACGGCAAGAAAGCAGGCGGCGTATCACGCAAGAAGATCGGAGATCAAGATAAACTAGCCGGAATTATAGGGAAGGATATCTATAATCGTTATAGGATCGCATCCTTGTATTTCGGGTAGGTTATGATCTCTAGCCGACTTGTAACTCAAGGCAGCCGGACTATATAAGGCGCCTTGAGACCCCCCTCCAGAACACATTACAACTCACGATACGAAACCTAGGACAGAACCCAACTACGGAGATCCTTCAGGAACTTCATACACAGCAATCCATACACCCAACACAGGACGTAGGGTATTACGTCATCCTGACGGCCCGAACCTGTTCAATCCTTGCGTCTTGTGTTACCATCGACTTCTGATCCTCGATCTGTCCCTCAACAAATCAACCACGTAGGCTACCCTGTGTGGACTGCCGGGTCACCGATGATGAGGAAGTTGCAACCATTGCCATACAAGCATCCTCAACTTCATCAACATTATTTGGCTACATCACCGATGATGAAGATGATGCTCCACCAACTTGCCTCATGGCTAAAGGACCCAAGGTGATATCCGATTCCCCTTCTAGTGATAGTGACCATGATAGTGAAGATGATGATAGCACAATGAACTTTGATAAAAAGGCCACATCTAAAATAATAAAACTTTTGGAGGAAATAGATAACCGGGATGATGCTCTTGAGGAGCAAGAAGAATTGATTAGACTTGAGCGAGAGAAAACCGTCTCTCTTGAGGAATCTCTTGCCGAACAAAGGAAGAGTTTCAAGAGGCAAGAGGACTTGCTCAAAGTCAAAATTGATAACCTTCTTGCTCTTGAAAAGTCTTATGCTAAAGAGAAAGAAAAGGTTGATGAGTTGCGCAAGAAACTAGACTTAGCCAATGATGAATCAAATAGCCTAAAGAGTATGAATGAGAAACTTCAAGAAAACTTCTCATGTTTAAATGCCAAATACACGGCTCTTGAAGTTCAATTTAATACTCTTTGGGAAAGCACCTCGTCTAACTCTAAGGATGCAACCCAACCATCTATTCCCTCCACTAGTAATGGTTGTGATAAATGCTTCAATATTGATGTTAAAGCCTATGCTACTAACCTTGCCGAGATGCATGCTCTGAAGAAAGAAATTGCAAGGCTTACATCTTTTGGACAACAAGATTATGCTCCAAAGAAGGATAACATTGGTAAGTTTGAGAACCATACCAAGGGGTTTGGTACTCAATACATGCAGAAATTTGGCTTTGTGAAAGGAAAGGGCATTGGTAAGAGTGAGCAAGGAAATGCTGAACCCATTCCTTTCATCAAGAACCAAAGCAAATCCGAAATAGGTAAGAATGGTGGTCTATTGGATGGCATGACACATCAAAGGAAGAGACCACAAGCAAAGCCAACTATGGTAGCGGTCACTCAACCAATTAGACCACAAGAGGTAAGAGCAGCTCCTCCAACAAAGACAAAGAAGACAGCTGCTCAAGGTTCTTACTATGCCGATTATGTGTTGACTTGGGACCACAATGGTAAGGTGGTTGCCAAGTATGTGAGGTATCGCACTAGGGACACATTGATTAAAAGAAATGTGTGGGTGCCCAAAGTTCTTGTGACTAACACTCAAGGACCCAAACAACATTGGGTACCTAAAACTAGAGCTTAAATTATTTTGTAGGCCTACTCCTCCGGCGGATCAAAATGGGTGCTTGATAATGGGTGCACAAATCATATGACCGGAGAGAAGAAGATGTTTACTTCCTTTGAGGCAAATGAAAATGCAAGTGATTCACTTCCTTTGAGGCAAATGAAAATGCAAGTGACAATATTGTATTTGGTGATGGTAGTCAAGGAAAGGTAATGGGGTTAGGTAAAATTGCTATCTCTACCGATCATTCAATTTCAAATGTCTTTCTTGTTGAATCTTTGGATTACAATTTATTATCCGTATCCCAACTTTGTGAGATGGGTTACAATTGTTTGTTCACTAATGAAGGTGTGACCGTCTCAAGAAGAAATGATAGCTCCATTGCTTTCAAGGGTGTACTCAAAGGAAAGCTTTATCTTGTGGATTTCACTTCGGAGAAAACTCAACTTGATGCTTGCTTGATGGCAAAGTCTAGCATGGGCTGGTTATGGCATCGCCGGCTAGCTCATGTGGGAATGAGAAATTTGAACAAGCTTCTCAAAGGTGATCATATTCTTGGACTAACCAATGTGACTTTTGAGAAAAATAGACTTTGCAGTGCATGTCAAGCCGGGAAGCAAGTTGGAAATCCACATCCGTCAACAAGCATCATGAAGACTACAAGGCCACTTGAACTACTACACATGGATCTTTTTGGACCCGTGGCCTACATAAGCATTGGCGGTAACAAATATGGTTTTGTAATTGTTGATGATTATTCTTGTTTCACTTGGGTGTTCTTTTTGCATGACAAAAGTGAGGTACAAGAAGTATTCAAGAAATTTGCAAAGAGAGCCCAAAATGAATTTGAGAAGACCATCAAGAGGGTGAGAAGTGACAATGGAACCGAGTTCAAGAACACCAACATTGAAGTCTACCTTGATGGGGAAGGCATTGGTCATGAGTTTTCGGTCCCATACACACCTCAACAAAATGGAATTGTTGAAAGGAAGAATCGTACACTCATTGAGATGGCAAGGACAATGCTAGATGAGTACAAGGTTTCGGATCAATTTTGGGCCGAAGCTATCAACACCGCTTGTCATGCCATCAACCGGCTCTACCTCCACAAGATTCTTCAAAAGACCTCATATGAACTTCTCACCGGTAACAAGCCAAATGTATCTTACTTTAAAGTTTTTGGATACAAATGCTTTATTCTTGATAAGAAACCTAGAAGTTCTAAGTTTGCTCCTAAATCAAATGAAGGTTTTCTTCTTGGTTATGCCTCAAACTCTCATGCCTATCGTGTTTTCAACAAAGCCACCGGCTGTGTTGAAATTGCGAGTGACGTGAAGTTTGATGAGACTAATGGCTCTTAAGTAGAGCAAGTTGATCCACGTGTTTTAGGCCAAGAGGAACCATCTCATAGGGCAATTCAGAGGATGGCAATTGGTGAGATCAGGCCTCAGGAGAACGAAGATGAAGAAGAACAAGTGGCAGGGACAAATGAACCTGCTGCAGGCAGAAATGCTGACATCTCCGGAGACTCCGGACAAATCTTCGGAGGATCCGCAGGTTCCGGAGACTCCGGACAATTTTTCGGAACCTCCGGAAATCCTAAAGGAAATGCTCCTGACCTGATTCAGGACTCTGAAGCTAAAGTGGAAGAAAATGAAGATGGAGATATTCAGTACCACACTCAAGTCCCACATCCAAGAGTGCATCAAAGTGTTCAATGGGACCATCCCGTTGACAATATACTTGGGAGTATTCAAAGAGGGGTAACCACTCGATCTAGATTGGCAAATTTTTGTGAACATTACTCGTTTGTTTCCTCTTTGGAACCTCTAAAGATAGAAGAAGCCTTGGATGATCCGGATTGGGTGGTGGCCATGCAAGAGGAGTTGAACAACTTCACTAGGAATGAAGTTTGGTCCTTGGTGGAAAGACCAAAATATAATGTCATTGGCACCAAATGTGTCTTCCGCAACAAACAAGATGAACATGGTGTGGTAACAAGGAACAAAGCTCGATTGGTGGCTCAAGGCTTCACACAAATAGAAGGTTTGGACTTTGATGAGACTTATGCTCCCATAGCTAGGCTTGAGTCAATTCGTATATTACTTGCCTATGCTACTCACCATGACTTCAAGCTATATCAAATGGACGTGAAGAGTGCGTTTCTAAATGGACCAATCTCCGAATTGGTATATGTTGAGCAACCACCCGGCTTTGAAGACCCGAAGTTCCCTAACCATGTCTTCAAGCTCCATAAGGCGCTCTATGGGCTCAAGCAAACCTCTAGAGCATGGTATGAATGCCTTAAGGATTTTCTCATTAAGAAGAACTTTGAAATAGGCAAAGCTGACCCTACTTTATTTACTCGCAAAGTTGATAAAGATATATTTGTATGCCAAATATATGTCGATGACATTATATTTGGTTCTACTAACAAAGCTTGGTGCGAGGAATTTAGTAGGATAATGACCAAGAGGTTTGAGATGTCCATGATGGGTGAGTTGAAGTTCTTCCTTGGATTTCAAATCAAGCAACTCAAAGATGGCACCTTCATAAGTCAAATCAAGTACACTAAAGATATGCTCAAGAAGTTTGACATGGAGAATGCCAAGCCCATCAAGACTCCAATGCCAACTAATGGACATCTTGACCTCAACGAAGAAGGTAAGGCCGTGGACCAAAAGGTATATCGCTCCATGATTGGATCTCTTCTTTACCTTTGTGCATCTAGGCCCGATATCATGCTTAGTGTGTGCATGTGTGCTAGATTTCAAGCCAATCCTAAGAAATGCCATCTTGTAGCGGTTAAGAGAATCTTGAGATATTTGGTATACACTCCTAACCTTGGCTTGTGGTATCCCAAAGGCTCCACTTTCGGTTTGCTTGGCTATTCGGATTCCGATTATGCTAGTTGCAAAGTGGATCGAAAGAGTACAACGGGAACGTGTCAATTTCTTGGCCGGTCCCTAGTATCTTGGAGTTCTAAGAAACAAAATTCCGTTGCCCTATCTACCGCCGAGGCTGAATACGTCGCGGCGGGAGCGTGTTGTGCTCAGCTTTTATGGATGAGGCAAATCTTGAGTGACTTTGGATGTGAGTTTAGTAAGATTCTGCTCTTGTGTGACAATGAGAGTGCAATCAAGCTAACTAACAACCCGGTGCAACACTCCCGAACAAAGCACATAGATATAAGACATCATTTCTTACGGGATCATGAGATTAGGGGAGATATTGCTTTACAACATGTAAGCACCGAGAGGCAACTTGCCGATATCTTCACTAAGCCTCTAGATGAGCAAAGGTTCTGTGCTTTGAGAAGTGAACTAAATATATTGGATTCTCGTAACTTGGCTTGAAACCTTGGACACAAAATTGAAAGTGCATTAGATAGGTTTTCAAAAGTTAATCCTGTTTTTAGAATTATGTGGTTAGGTTTTGCAAAATTTGGTTCTTCACTCAACTATTCACTTGGATTTATTGTTCTCATTGATTGTTTGCTGGCTAAATCCAAGTGAATAGGTCTCTCAGGCCCTTAGGACTATATAACAAGTTTTTCCTCCCAATCTTCTGTCCAAATCTATCTCTATGGAATCAAAGACTCAGGGGGAGCGGAGACTCCGGATTTTCTTTCGGAACCTCCGGAGGTTTCGGACTCTCCGGAACTTTTTCCGGAGACTCCAGAACTGGCGGGGTATTTACCCTGGGGGCGTCAGTCAACCGTCCAGTTCTTTTCCCCATTCGGTTTTTACCACCGCCGCCTCTCCTGCTCTCGTCCCCTCTCCCCAAATCGGCGATTTTCGATTCCAACCAAGGGAAAGGCAAGAAAAGTGTTGGATCCTCCACTCCTTGGTGTGGAAACTCCGAAGGTTCTTTGGATTCAAGTTTGAAATCGTTCTTCATCCATCTCCAAAGGTACATTTTCAAGTTTTTGCCCGATCTACCAATGTAGCCCATGGTTTCGGATTTCCTTTGAGGAATAGACTCTCTAGGGCCCCTGCTATGTTTCCCAATGATCTTGTTGAATTTCCATGGCTCAATCTTCGGATCCCCAAATTCTAGGGTTTGTACTGTTGAGGTCCGGACTCTCCGGATTTTTCTCCGGAGACTCCGAAACTCTCAGTCCAAATCCCTTGTTTATCTATCAATATCCCTCACAATCTTTTGCTTATCAATAAGGGTTTTGATTATGTGACTAGGCAATGGGGAGGAAGCGCATGACTCAAGGTCCTGACGCAAACCGACGTATCAAAACAAGGCATGATCCAAATCGAAGTGATGACATTGAAGAAGAAGTGCCAACAGTTGTTCCTCCTCCTCGTCCCAGAAGGACTCGTGCTGCTGCTGCTGCTGAAGCAGGGGGCTCATCCAGTGCGCCCCAGTATGCCCCACATCCAGCCGCTCCACCGTTGATGGCACCATCTATTATGCGTTCAAGGGCTGCTCCAACTCCTCCTTCACCTAAGAATTTCAGAAGAAGGGGAGGTGCCAATCAGGTCTGTCCTAACACTCCTGTGCACATCAATGTTGAGTTTGGACCCGATCAAGAAAAGGCAGAATAATTTCCTAGAATGCGTAGTCCCCAACCTAAGCCTGGCTTTGCTATCTCTATGCCAAGGGACTATAAAGGTCAGAAACTTGTAGTGCAACAGGAAAGGAAGAAAAATCCCTATGAATATCAGTAGCTTGAGAGCATGGACTATAGGTTTTGGAATGAGTTTCATAGAGATTTCTATATGACTGTGATTAGAAGAAAGCACAAGGCACCAATTAATACTATGCAATGGGTAGATTGGCAGTATTATGAGTCAACCAATGATCCACATTTTGCTCAAGTTGTGACAAAGTGCACTGAGTTTGGGCTGTATGATTTGATGGGATTCAGGTACAATTGGAATGAGGAGATCATTGCTCAGTTTCATGCCAGTTATTATCATGAGCCCGAGGATAACTCTATTCATTGGACTACAGAGGGCCTTCACTATTCCATTGACTATGTGAACTTCTCTAGGCTTTTAGGACTTGGGTCAAAGGATAACATGAGGCCTTGCATTCATGAGGAGAAGAAGCTTAAGCCCATTGACGTGCCTTACATGTTCTACAACCCAATTCTGGCTCATGAGGGAAAAAGCAACAATCTTTTGCCATACTTTCATCATCTCAACAATATGTTTAGGGTGACCATTGATCCCAAGAGTGGTGACTCCACAGGCCTACATGCAAATGCTCCCAATCTACTTCATCACATGGGTGAGCTCGATGTTCCCTTTTGCATATTTGACTACATGTGGAATGAGTTGAAGAGAGCTACACATGATGCTAGAATTGGATTTCCATATGCTGCCTATGTCATGTATATGATTGAGAAGGTCACCAAGATCACCTTTCCTAAGGATGTGATGCATGAGCCTTTACACCTAAGGCCTAGGCAAGGTGATGCCCCCCACCCACCCGTGGTGGTCCTTCTCCTATGCCTGTGCCATCCCGTGATTCATATGTTGCACCATCAGCTGCCCCTACTCCTGCAAGTGCTGCTCCTAGCTCATCAAGGCCGAAGAAAGGTTCTATGGTCAAGAAAGTTCTCAAGTCAATCTTTTGTTTGTGCAAGCAAATTGCCAAGGATACAAATGAGAACCGTAGGGACATTATTGAGATCAAAAGTCACTTGGGACTGCCTACAGACCCTTATCACGAGATGCTTGAGATTGTTGATCCCTTAGAGGAATGGGATGCTGAGGACAATGCTCCTGGAGCGACTGCTGCACCAACCACTCCTCCTTTCACTTCGGGCCCCGCCTATACAGATCAGTTCTTCACTGCTCCTTCCTTTGCTGATCCTTACTCTGCTGGTCCAAGCACCTCCGCTGGCCCCTCCAAGATTGTTGACTATGATGCTGAAACTTCAGAGGTGGAGCCCCCAAACTATCATGAGCATGATGATGATGAGGAGGACGAGGACACAAGCGAGGAAGAACCTGCTGATGATGATGATGAATAGAAGTTAAAGCTGCTTCTGCTCTGCCTTTTTTTTCATTTCCTTTTTGGTGCTTGATGCCAAAGGAGGAGTGAAATATCTATCTATTTATGTAATGGACAAAGTTTGTAATAACTTAAGCACTTGTGTGTAGAACTTGGGGCCTGAAACCTTGCTTGTATGCTTTGTGGTGAACTTGAACAGCTACTGCTTTCCTAGTTTTAAATCTGTGATTTTCTGTGGTAAATTGTGAATGTTTGATGTGCTGTGTGGTGCCTGGCAGCAGAATCTTCGGAGTATCCGAAGAATTCTTCGGAGTATCCGGACATGTTCGGATACTCCGGATTTTTCTCCGGACACTCCGGACCTTCTGGCTGCCACTTTATTTCTGTTATAGATTGTTGTGCATAACTGCCATATGCATTGCTCTAGTATATTTGGTACATATTCTTGAGTATTTATTGATGTTGAAGACATATGTTGATCTCTTGTCTCTCTTATTGTGCAAATTGACATTGTTATGGTCAATACTTGAATTCAACTCAATGCACATATTAAGGGGGAGTCCATTTACTGAAATTCACTTGTGCTTAATGATTATCTTGTAAAGGGTGTTGTCATCAATCACCAAAAAGGGGGAGATTGAAAGTGCATCTATGATCTTTTTTGGTTTTGGTTGATTAATGACAACACACTTTAGTATCTAATATTTGCAATAAGGCAATGCACAGGTAACAGGTGAAATCAATAGAACACATTTGGTGAAATGTGGCACTCAAAAAGGGAAATAAAAGCATGGATGAAACTTACACGAAGATTAATTTTTATTCTTTTGAACATTGAGTTTAGGAAAACCGTACTATCAAGAGGGATGCTGAAAAACTAGCTTGGTGGTGACAAGGTGCTCAAAATATCAACTAACTTAACCATGAGAGACACCTTGCACTTGCACTTCACTGGGAAATTAATTTAGAGTGCTTTACCTGTGAAGTTTCGGAGGTTCCGGACATTTGTTCGGAGTGTCCGGACTTTGGTGTCTGGAGGAGGTGTTCTCCAGAAAGTTCGAAGACTCCGGAGATTTTTGCGGAGACTCCGGAACTTAACAGGTTTAACGGCTATTTTGGCTGAACGGGTATTTATACCCCTCTGGTCCCCTCCTTTCTGCTCTCTCTGACTCCTTTTCGAACTGAAGCTTCCAAAGGCAATTTCCATCCCCCTTTTCACTCCCTCTTGCTTCCCAAGGTTGATTTGGTGAGGGATTGAGTGAAGTTCAAGAGATTGTGCTTGTGAGCTGATTCCCCATCATTTGAGCACCTTGGTCGCCTTCAAGCCAGTGATTCGTGTTCTTTACTCTTGGAGCTTCAAGCTCCTAGACGGCTAGGTGTCACTCAAGAGCAACCAATCCGCTGTGGTTGCCTTGAGGAGTTTGTATTACTCCTGCAGCTGAGTAAGTTCTTCATTTGACCTTTGGTTGATTGAAGAAGAGGAAAGTGGTTTGGTGGATAAACCCGCCCTTCGTGGGCTCCTCAACGGAGACGTAGGTTCCTTGTGTGGGACTGAACTCCGAGAATCAAATCCCTGTGTCTCCTTGTGTTTGTTCTTGTTCTTGTGCTACTTGTTGCTATTGTGCTATATTCTAGGGTTTGGTCCCGATCTATCATCTGTGAAGGTTCGCTGCAAGTGACACTTGAATTGTGTTGTATACATCCCAGGGTTGTATGGAAATTAGGCGATCTGATTTCCAGTGAGGTTTGATCTGTCATATTCACTTCGGCAATTATTTCCGGATTCTCCGGAGAAATCTTTGGAGTGTCTGAACTTGTTCGGAACCTCCGGACTTTTCTTCGGAGCCTCTGCACTTTCTGTGACTGACGGTTGTTTTGAGCGAAAATTTTCAGTTTCAACTATTCACCCCCTCCTCTAGTTGACATCCAAGGTCCTTTCACCCATGTATGTCTTGCAGGAACGAGCGACGAAATACTTCAGCCCGGCACCCCTGCCCGAGGGCAGTGTCCAGCTGAAGAAGCTGATGACGATGGAGGAGGCGTCTCGGGCTCCTCGCGTCGTGGACGAGGGACTGGCCGCGTGGGAGGTGGCCGACTTCATCGCGGCTCCTCAGGAGGAGCTGGAGGATGACCCAGTGGCCCAGGCGTCAACCGGGGGATTGGGAATGCCGTTGCGCCAAGCTGCGCGCAAGGTGACCGAGTCCCAAAGGGCGGCTCGAAGGGGGTCTCCCAAGCCACCCCCGAAGGTGGGGTACGCTACTCGGGCCGAGGCCGAGGAGAAGCGGAAGAGGAAGGCCACGTCTCTGACGGGGGATGCAGGAGATGGCGCCGGCGGGTCTCCCTCAGGCCCTGAGTCAGGGGGCCAAGGGAGCGTCTTTGCCCGGCCAGAGCTGCGGCTGGACGCGACGCTGCTGCCGAGCCAAGCGCCCCTGCAGCGGGTGCAGTTCAAGCGACCACGCAAGGGCGGGTATGGTATCTTGGTGTTCTTTGTTTGTTCTTTTAATATGCAGGGCTTGAGTCGTCGAATTGTTGGATGCAGGCTCGGGAGCCAAGTGGATGCCGGCGTTCTGCCAAGCCCGGGGGCCGGTGGCAAGACGCCGCCAAGTCAACCTGCCGCTAAGGATGCGGGGTCAGGGTCTAGCACTGCCCTGATCGTGCCGGAGCAAGTGCCGGTCGACCTGTCAGGGCCGCCGCGCCCGCCGAGTCCTCTGCGCGTCTTTGTGACACCACTGGTGTCACTATTCTAATTAAGAACCATAATAAACTTAATTAAGTCAATAATGACATCCATCATCTCTTAATCATAGTGTTTTGTTTGTGCATATGTGTTTAGGTGTGACCACGTTAACTATCATAAGGAGTAAGGATTAACTTAGCAAAAATTCGATTCAAAAATTCAAAGCAAAATCAACTTGAAAATGCAAATGCCGTTATCATAGCAAGTTGTGGTGCCAGAGGAATGGCCACTGCAACAGTCGGTCGCCATGAAGAGATTGAAATTGCTCTTTGGATTGACGGACTATTGTGGTGGGTCCTCATTTGTGCACCACCGCAACTTTTCATGGTTGTTTTATCTAACAATCAAAACCCGAGCCACCAGATGTTGCGGTCCTAAGCCCAAACTTGACCGCAACAGCCGGTGATCCGAAGTGAACAGTGAAATTCGTCTCTGGATTGAGAGACTGTTGCGGTGCTACCAATGACCAACTGTTGCGGTGCTGTGTGTCCACCACCACCGCAACAGTCGGTGGCCCGCGGGAATTGGATTGAAATTCATCGGCACAGTATTTTCGGCAGCACGGACTGTTGCGGTGGGTGTTTTACCCCACCACCGCAACAGTCGGTGCCCACCAACCGCCACCCACCCACCGTCCTTCTCAACTGCTCCGGCCACGCGTTCGCCTCCCGCTCTCCATTTGCGCCTGGTCAGCCTCCCCTGGCCCCGCTGGCGCGCCACGAGCACGCCCAGGTGGCCGGACCGTCACCTCACCCCCATGGCCGTATGGTAAAACGTCGGGAACGAGTTCACCCTCCCTCACTTTGCCATTTCATGATTCCTCACACCCCAAGCTCGCCCACCTCGCCCTCTCATCGCCCGAGCCATCCCCGGCCACTGTCCCCTCCTCCTTCGCCCTTCCCTGAGTTGAACTGCCGCTGCCGGCCGCCCCTGAGCAGAGCTCGAGCTGTAGCTCGGGGTAGAAGAAGCCAAAAGGACCTAGAGGTAAGAGTTTGGAAAGGCTAAGGTGTTTTCTATAGAGTTCTAGGACTTGTGTGCAACCGATTGTTTGAATGATGCATTGCTTCATGCACAAGTGTGTGCTAGAGAGTGTGTTTATGGTTTCATAAAGCTTAGGCATGAGCTAAAGATGCAAACCACTTCTAATGGTGGTGCTGTTAATATGGGGTGAGTTGGGTATCTAATGACTAGGTGGTATTCATGATTTTGGAGGGATTGAGAATTGGTTAAGTTCATGTAGTAGAAAGATTAATAAATGTATGCCTACTTAGAGAAACTTGGAAATTTTTTGTTAGGGTTACCCTGAAGTTTAGGAACCCACACAAAAAGAATTAGTTCCTGATTACATGTGGTTTGGTAGATGTGATTTGGATTTTGTTCTGGTTAGTAGTGTGTGAGGCCGGCTAGACCGGTCAAACCGGTCTCAAAAACCGGTCAGACCGGTTCCTGTACAGTTAGTTTTCTTAGTTAGTTATATTCCATAAATGATTACCCAGCGATGTGAGTTGTTGTAGGTGTTCACGTGCTTGATTGTTTAAGTATTCCTGCATCTCATGTATACATTTGCATATCGTGTAGAGCACACCATCACCGACGGCGTGTACGAGATTGAAGTCGAGCCCGAGGGTGATCCCGTCACCGCCGAAGTGAACTACTCCACTGCTCAAGACCCGGACCAAAGTCCGGAAGGGCCCAAGGCCGTAGCAGACCAAGAAGGCAAGCCCCGGAGCATAACCTACTGTTTCACTAACACTCCTCTCTTGTGCCTTACTTTGTGCATTTAAGTTTCGAGGAGTTGAATGGAAACCTTAGTTGCATGATCCCTAGGTACCTATATCCTAATACTAGTATGTGTAGGTCGAATAGAATGCTATGCTTAATTAGGACCGGTAGAAGTCGAGTGATTGCCTTGTCACTCGCGAGAGGTAGGTTTTACTTTATTTCAGCTCTTAAAGTTCGGCAAGCGGGGCTTGTGCGATATGTATGTTTGGTTGAATGTCCCACTTGCACAGAAGATGGTTGGCTAAGGCATTGAATGTGTGGCGATGTTGGTCAAGCTTTTGAAGGTACTAATCGTATACCGGGAAATATGGTAAACTGGTAAACCTAGTACTTGATTCAAACTGACGTCTGACGGACACTTCCACTCCATTGGGCGAGGGGTTGATGGCGAGTGTAGCAGTGGCCGCGGCACAGGTTTGCCTGGGGCACCTGGGGTCCGTTGGGGCGTGCACTCGGGTGGAGTGGGCTCTGATGGCAGATGGCAGGGAGAGATGGGAACGGTTGCCTCGCGAGGTCCTGGGTGTCTCTCACGGGTCATGCGATTAGGTTGTCCCATACATGGTTAAAATCAACTCGAATTGTCCGTCCTTCGCGGTTACATGAAGCTGCTTGATCTCTTTTCACACATCAGTGTGCTTGGGCCAAATGAGTAGAGGTGTGGCTAGATGAGAAATGGGGAAATGATGTTAATCAATTGTATGTCAACATTGATTGCTATTGGATAGCTTGGCAAACTTAGTAATGGTTAGTCACACTTAAAACTTGGCTAAAATATTGAAAATAGGCTCAAGTTGTAGATGCTTTTGGCAAAACAAACCCCAGAGCCAAAAAGCCTTGCATGTCTAGAATTTATCCTTGTCGGGTAAGTCTTGCTGAGTAATTAGTACTCAGCCTTGCTTGTGGCTAAATTTTATTGCAGATTGTGATGGCTATGATCCCGTGGCTGCTTTGACTTGGCCGTGCACTTTGCCTGATGGTTGGACCGTGGAGCGGGTGCCGTCTGAGTCCGACTCGGGCCGCGGTGGCTAGGTGTTGTGCGAGGGCTCCGCATAATACCTTTTGCTTCGACGTGTAGATCTTCCGCTGTAGTATACTCTGGTTTGTAATAAGATAAAACATATACACTGTATTTGTATGATTATCTATGTGAACCATGTGTTGTAAAAGTTGTGATGAGTTGTACTGTCTGAGCCCATCTTCGAGTGGGACTGCTGCTATTTCATTTCGGTCGAGAGAAAAAGGTGGTTTAATCGGTAAGGTATCCGACGGATTGCACGATTAACTCGATTTAAGGGCGTGGAGCACTGCTGTGATAGTGGTCCCATGCTCTTAAGACGGATTAATTGGGGCGGTCTGCCACAGTCTTGGGGACAGGCGCCCCGGTGGACGACCCGCAGGCACAGGTATCTGAGGTCACCCTCGAGGACAAGGCCTCAGAGGGTCTTACGGTGGTGGAGGAGCCGGCTAGGAGCCCCCCTCCACTTGAAGATGACGATGGCCGACTCCTTGGGGAGGATCTGGAGGCCGATGTTGGTGTCCGCGTGGCCTCCCTGGTGGAGGCAATCTCGGCCAAACCTGGGAGCGGGCCTGAGGTGCCGGAGCTGACTTTAGAGCAGCGAATGGTGCTTGACCTCGTGGATCAAGAGAGCGAGCTCCGGAAGTTGCAGAATGTGGCCGGCGTCTTGAATCGAGTTGTACAGGTATGTCTTTCTGGCACCTTGTTGATGTCATGGGGCATGGGCTGACCAAGTGCCCGATATCTTGTCCTGGCAGGGTTTCACAGCCGTGAGGGATCTTGACTTCAGGCGGCAAGCCCTGGAGGACCGTCGGACCTTGGCACAGATCCACACGGAAAGAGTCCGTGAGGCTGAAGCTGCCAAGGAATTCCCTATGAAGAAGGGCCGGGAGCTCGCCGACGTCGTGAAGACCAATGAGGACCTCATGAATGACATGAAGGTTCTTACCGAGGGTAAGTGCTTGTGCTTTTTGTTGGTATGCATTTTGTCCAGGCGACCTGTGCTTATAACGCATCTTTTACAGAGGCGAAGAAGAGGAAGGACGCTCTCTAGATGAAGGTCGACAAGCTGGCCGGGGTCAAGAAAAAGCTTGAAGACGAGCTGGCCGGGGCCAAGCAGAAGCTGGAGGAGGAGGTGCGGATGCTTAAAGCGGCCAATCTTCGCCTGGCTGCTGAGTCTGAACACCTGACAGAGGCCAATCAGGCCTTGAAGGATTCGCACGAGCAGGCCATGCATGGTGAGTGGCCCCTAGCGAGTCTTCTGGAGCGCGGATAAGTCGAAATGCTTATGTGGATTCCATTTCAGGGCTTCGAGCCGAATTTCTGGAGCTGAAACAGGCGGCCGAGTTCAACGCCAACTCGCTGGTGCCTGCCGAGTCAGGCCCAGCGACGTTGACGTTGGTGCAGCGGCTCAGGGCCGGTCCGAACCGTGCCGCCCAGTTGATGCAGGAGGCTGCAATTGGCTTCGGAAGCTGGATATTGGCGTTGTTCCGGGTGCACTTCCCGACGCAGGAGCTGGCTCCGATCGCTGATGGCATCCCGGAGGAGCTCGCCGACGACGTGTTCGACGAGTTAGTGGACGAATGCGCCCCTCTGGCCGAGGCTGTAGCGAAAGAGCTGGGCCTGTAAAGATGATTATAGATGTAAACTCTGTAGTGCTCAGATATGTATAAAATTCTGAACTTATTTGAAGCAGTGATGTGCATTGATGTTGTGTTGATCCCTTTTCCCTGCCGACTGGGACTTTGCGTCACCCGGCTAGCCACTGCCTTGTGCCGTTTAAGCACCCTTTTTGACCCACTGACCACTGCTTACGGAGAGGACGGCTTACCCTGCTACACTGCTCAGCGGGGAGGTTTAGGTGTAGGGGGCGCGCCGGTTGAGCACGGAGCTCAGGATTTCACAGTTAGGGACTCGGACCAGCCGGGTTAGCCTAGTAGTCATCGGGGGGAACATAGGGTTGGGCAAGGACTCGGGGGTCAGAGTAAGCGGGTACTCCCCCAAATATTGTGATGAGGAAAACGCTGTCTGGGTCAGGCCCAGCCCTCGAGCATCAGCATAGATGTCGGGTAAAGAATCAATAACAAGCCATATAGCAGGGCAAAGACACTTTCGTTAATATGAGACAAGGGATACATAGCTTTTTTAATTTCTACGGGTAGAACTTGACGAGGTGCTCGATGTTCCACACGTTCGGGACGGGGTCGCCGTTAGCCCACTGGAGGCTGTATGTTCCTGGCGAGACGACTTCCTTGACGATAAATGGACCCTCCCAGGAGGCGGATAGCTTGTGTTTGTCCTTGGTGGACATGACTCGGCGCAGGGCCAAGTCGCCGACGTTGAGGGAGCGTTCCCGGACGTTCTTGTCGTGGTAACGCCGTACTTGCTGCTCATGTCTGGCATGTCTGACTAGTGCAGCAAGTCGGTGTTCTTCTAGGCAGTCGATGTCAACCTGGCGGCCGATTTCTGCTTCACCTTCCTCGTAGTGCTGGATGCGCGGAGCACCATGGGCGACGTCAACTGGGAGGACGGCTTCGGAGCCATATACCAGGAAGAAGGGGGTGTATCCCGTTGCTCTGCTCTTCTGCGTTCGTAGGCCCCATATGACATGGGGTACCTCTTTGGCCCATCGGCCGGCGTGTGTGTTGAGTTCGTCATACATGGCTTTTTTGAGTGAGTCCTGAACCATGCCATTGGCCCGCTCAACCTGGCCATTGCACCTGGGGTGCGCCGTGGAGGAGTAGTAGACGTCTATGCAGTTGTCCTGGCAGAAGTCCCAGAATTCATGTCCCGTGAACTCGGATCCGAGGTCAGTCACAATGCGGTTTGGGACGCCAAACCGGTGGGTAAGTTCCGTGATGAATTTGGCAGCTATGGCCGACATGGTGTCAGTCACAACCTTGTATTCGATCCACTTGGTGAACTTGTCGACCGCCACCAAGAGGTGCTTGAATCCGGCCGGAGCGGTTTTGAAGGGCACGACGTTGTCGAGTCCCCAGATGGCGAATGGCCAAGATGGGGGGGTGGTTCGTAGCGCCTGAGCCAGCAGGTGCTTTTGCTTCTAGAAGAACTGGCAGCTGGTGCAGCAGCACACCAATTCTCTTGCATCGAACAGGGCTGTTGGCCAGTAGAACCCTGCCCTGTAGGCTTTGCCGACTAGGGTGCCGGCTGCCGCGTGATTACTGCAGGTGCCCGAGTGGATGTCTTGCAGGAGGCTGATGCCTTCATCACGGAGGACACACTTCATGAGTATGCCCATGGAGGTGGCCTTTCTGCACAGGGCATCACCTATGACAACGTAATTTGTCGCTCGCCGAGTCAACTTCTCGATCTCTTCCTTCGTGCAAGGTGACCAGTTCTCTGTGAGGAAAGCGATAAAGGGGGCGCGCCAGTCTGCTTCCACCACGAGGACTTCTTTAGTCGGCGGGCCATCTGGGGGTGGCTCCGAGTCGGGCACAGGACTGCCATCCTCAAGCATCTTGATAGACGGGGTGCGCAGGTCTTGGATGAAGACACCGACTGGCACCTGGGCTCTGGTGGACCCTAGCTTTGATAGGACATCGGCGGCGACGTTGTCCTCTCGGAGGACGTGGTGGAGCTCGAGACCATAGAAGTGGGCCTCGAGTTTGCGTACCTCTGCGCAGTATGCGCTCATGGTTTCCTTGGTCATGTCCCAATTCTTGTTGACTTGTTCGATGACTAGCTTGGAGTCACCATAGCATATTAGTCGCTTGATGCCGAGCGACACCGCGATCCGGAGATCGTGGATGAGGGCTTCGTACTCGGCCCCGTTGTTGGTGGCCTGGTAGTGTATCTGAAGAACGTATTTGAGGTGCTGCCCCTCCGGGGAGATGAACAGCACTCCTGCGCCGGCTCCTTCAAGGTTGAGGGCGCCATCGAAGTACATTTTCCAGTGTCCCGGCCGTTCCGCGGGGGTCGGCGTCTGGATCTCCGTCCACTCGGCCACGAAGTCAGCTAGGATCTGGGACTTGATGGCTTCCCGTGGCTCAAAGTTGATGGTGTGCTCGCCGAGTTTGACGGACCACTTGACTATACGGCCGTTGGCATCCCTGTTGTGGAGGATAGCTCCGAGGGGGAAATTCGAGATGACTCAAATGATGTGGGCCTGGAAATCGTGGCGTAGCTTCCTGGCGGGTATCAGGAACGCGTAGAGCAACTTCTGAGGATGGGGGTACCGGACCTTGGACTCGCTGAGTACCTCACTGACGAAGTATACGAGACGCTGGACCTTGTATGGATGGCCTTCTTCTGGTCGGTCGGCGACCAGGGCCGTGCTGACCACATGAGTGGTAGCCGAGATGTATAGCAAGAGCTCTTCCCCGGGGGTCGGACCCGTAAGTACCGGGAGGGGGTGACTAGGAATTCCTTGAGGTCGGCCAGGGCCTTGCTTGCCTCAGGGGTCCACTCGAACTTGTCCGCTTTCTTGAGGATCTTGAAGAATGGAAGTCCCTTCTCGCCGAGCTTGCTGATGAACCGGCTCAGGGCCGCCATCATTCCAGTGAGCTTCATGATGTCTTTCTTGCATGTTGGCTCCTTGAGGTTGCGTATGGCGTCCAGCTTGACTGGGTTCGCCTCGATGCCACGCTGGCTGACCAGGAAGCCCAGGAGCTTTCCTGACGGCACCCCGAATACGCACTTCGTGGGGTTGAGCTTCCATCTGAAGCGGCGCAAGTTGTTGAATGTTTCTTGGAGGTCGGCGATCAAGGAGTCAGCGTCGTACATCTTGATGACGACGTCATCCACGTAGGCTTCCACATTGCGGCCAATTTGGCTTTGCAGGCAACCTTGGATGGCCTTCTGGTACATGGCACCGGCGTTTTTCAATCCGAACGTCATCGTCTTGTAGCAGTAAATGCCGTGCGGGGTGATGAACGCGGTCTTGTCCTGGTCGGACGTCTTTAGGGCTATCTGGTGATAAACCCGAGTAGTAGTCGAGAAAGCACAGGAGGACGCAGCCGGACGTAGAGTCGACGACTTGATCAACTCATGGAAGAGGGAAGGGGTCTTTAAGGCAGTAGCGGTTGAGATCTGTGTAGTCAATACACATTCTCTATTCACCAGATTGTTTCTTTACAAGTACAGAATTTGCAAGCACTCGGGGTGTTTTGCATTCTCTAATGAAACTGGCAGCTAGGAGCTTATTCAGTTCTACCCTAATGGCCTCCTTACGATCTTGGGCGAATCGGCGCAGCTTCTGTTTGGCAGGCTTCGCGGTCTTGCTCAAGTCCAAGGAGTGCTCAGCCTTCTCCCTCGGAACACCGGGCATGTCTGATGGCTTCCATGCGAAGATGTCCCAGTTATCCCGGAGGAAGGAGGTGAGCGCGTCTTCCTATTTGGGAGTCAGCCCTGGCCCTATGAGGGCCGTCTTGGAGGGGTCGTCGAGGCCCAAGCTGATTGCTTTGGGGCGTCTGCGGGTGCCAGCGCCGTGGGCTGCTGCTTCTGTTCCAGGAGAACGGGCTCGCCGGCTGCCGCCTTGGGGGCTTCTTCCGCTAGCAAGGTAGCATTGCCGAGTTGTTGGGACAACTCGGCTATCTTGATAGCCTCCCCGTCGCACTCGAACGAGGTCTTGATGTCTCCACGGATGGAGAGGACGCCATTAGGCGCCGGCATCTTCAGAACCAGGTAAGTGTGGTTCGGGATCGCCATGAATCGGGCCAGCATGGGCCTGCCAAAGATGACGTGGTAGGAACTCTTGAAGTCAGCTACCTTGAAGTACAAGAACTCCGTGCGGTAGTTATCGGCTGTGCCGAATGTGACTGGTAACGCAACTCCTCCTATCGGGTAGGAAGCTTTCCCTAGTATAATGCCAAAGAACGGATCTTCAGCGCTCAGGAGCCTGCTGTAGTCGAACCCCATGCTGTTGAGGGTACTGGTGAAGATGATGTTCAGGGCGCTCCCGCCGTCGACCAAGACCTTGGAGAGGAGGACCCGTTCGACAACCGGAGCGACAACAAGTGGGTAAGACCCTGGCTCGGGAAGGTACACCCAGTGGTCGGCACGGCTGAAGGTGATGGGCGTTTCCGACCACTGGAGGTATTCCACCGGCTTGGTAGAGACCATCTTCACCTCGCGCTTATGGAGCTTGCCCTTGCACCGATCTGGAAAGGCGCCGGGCCCCCCGATGATGACATTGACCTGGCGGTCAGCATGCTGGAAGTCGCCATTGGCCCGCCTAGGGGCTTCTGGCGGTGGTGGTAGGCGGCGTTCGTCGTCTTGGCGGCATTGGTCGTCCCTGCGGGCCGAAGCGTCGCGGTCGCGCTCGCCGCGTCGATAGTCGTCGCGGCGGTCACGGTCTTCTCTGCAGCGGTAGTCGTCCCGCCGGCCGCCGTTGTAGCTGTCGCGGCGGTAGTTGTTGTAGCGGCCGCCGTTGTTGTTGTAGCACTGCTTCTTGGTCGGCGGCAGGGCGCCGAGTTCTTTGAGCAACGCATGACAATCACGGAGATTGTGCTTTGCGTCCTTGTGGAAGGGGCACTGATCGTTCAGTGTGTCGTGGAATTCTTCGGCAAGGAACCTGGGTTCCTGCCGGCCTTCTTCTTCTGCTAGGGCTACAAGGGGCTCGGGGCCCGCCTTGCGCCCACGTAGCGGCTCGTGGCGCTTCGAGCTCTCAACCCGGTCGTCGTCTTCCGGGCGCTTCTGCTTGCTCTTGAACTGAGCTTGCTCGGCTTGGTCGGCCCGCACCTCCAGGTTGACCACCTCCATCAGGTCGGAGACCGTGACTAGGTTGGTTTTGAAGAGCGTGCGGAACAGCTGGTTGTCTATGAGACCGCGCCGAAACGCGTCAATGACATCCCGGTCTTCGACATCGGCGATCTTGTTCCGGTTGTCGAAGAAACGGTCGGTGTAGTCTTGAAGACTTTCACCCTTCTTCTGCTTTACATTGTCTAGGTCGAATCTGGTGCCTGGCCGAGTGTAGCTCGCCTGGTAGTTCTTGGTGAAGGCGTGGCAGAGGTCGGCCCAGCTGTCGATGGTGTCCCGAGGGACGCCTTCAAGCCACAGGAGTGCTTCTTTGCCTAACATCACAGGGAAGTAGGCGGCAGCTTGGTCATTGGAGCCGTGAGCAGCCTTGACTGCTGTGTGGTACGTCTTGAGCCAGAGCTTGGGGTCGGAGCGACCGTCAAACTTCTCCACGAGGGCTGGCTTGAAGGACTCGGGCCAACGGATGGCGCGGAGTCGGGCGGTGAAGGCAGCGAAGCCGTCGAAGATTTCCTCCTCGGCATTGCGATCGTTGCGTCGGGGAGGTCGGACTGGGTCGGCTCGGGGCCGAGTGTCATCACGCCATTGGCGGCGGTCGTCCCGCGGAGGGCCATACCGCGCGTCATACTGCTCACGCTCCATGAGCTCGTTAACGACGCGGCGTTCATCGTCTTTTGCTCCAGCGTCACCTGCTTCCCCCACTGGCTGGCGGTCGGGTCGGCCGTAGTCCCGGTCATATCGCTCACGGCGCTCGAGCTCGGCGGCGTCGCGTTCTTGGTGCCGAGTATCGAGTTCGGCGCGGATGTCGCGGGCGTACCCCCTGATGCGATCGCGGAGATCGTCAGGCTGGCGATGTCGTTGGCGCCTGTCGCGGCGCTCCTGGTAGCGTTCCTGGCGCTGGTCCGCATTGCGTGGGTTGCGTCGCTCCTCTTCTTCATCATCGTGGTGGTTCTGGGCCACCTCTTTCCTCTGGCGAGGATGACCCCGATCCGATCTGCTATGAGTAGAACAGCGGCTTGAATAGCGAGTCGAGTTTGATCGACAGATCGGGATCTGGCGCGATATGATCGCTCGATCTGCTCCTGGGCTGCTTCCAACTGAGCTCGGGCACGCTGCACTTCGGGGGTGTCGGGCATGTGTCCCAGCTCGGCGAAAGCGGCAGCGACGTTAGCCTGGGGCGTGCGGAACGGCACCCGGGCGAATGCTCCATCGAGGTTTTGAGGCTCGACACCACGAGGACCCCGAGGAGGAGGCTGTTGTCTTGGTGGGTCCCCTGGGGGGACCACTCCGGCAGCTGCAGGGGCTGCAGGTTCACCGGCGGCTGTGGCAGCCGCAGGATTTCCGGCCGCTGCCGGGGGCAGGGCGCTTCTTCAGCACGGCGTCGGGCTCGGCCAGCGTTTCGCTCCAATCGGATCCCTGGCCAAGTCGGTTTCTCCATCTTGAGTTGCGGAATCCTCAGAGACGAAGACTTCACGCCGCGGGGGCGTGGCGTAGCTTAAATCATTGCTCGTGTCGGCCGGGCCGGCAAGAGCACGCTTGTGGCGACCTGGAACTCGCCACAGTCTGGAGACTGGGTGGGTTAGGGCGGGATCTTACATCGGATCTGAGATATGTCTTCTCGGATCTGAGCCGAGTAGATTGATGGAGCGTTGCGGAACCCTAGCGGGAGCAATTTGCGGGGTCGGCGCATGGCCTCCTCCGACATGGTAATGCACTCGGCTATGGTGTCCTGGACGCGATCCAGCCCGGCAAGGAGCTCGGCCGGAGGTGGGATGCTCTGGCGAGCGCTCAGGCCTGGAGCCTGGTCGTTGATGGAGATTGCATCGAGCCGCTGCTGGAGCGGGACGATGACTGACGGGGAGACCGGTGGTGAAGTCAGCGCGGAGCTGGTCGGGGTGGAGACGTCGGGCGTCGTGGTGGAGTCGGAGGCGGCGGAGTGGATCTCAGCGAAAAAGCTGATGCTTTCAAGATGCGTAGCGCAGTCCTTGACGGAGTCGGGGAAGATGACGGAGCGACGATCTGCCATCGAGCTAGCTGTATTGCCCCGCGATCACCCCTACCTGGCGCACCAACTGTCAGAGTTATCGTCCGGCAGTCCACCCGGGGGTACCCAGATGGTTGATTTGTAGGCAAAGGGAAATCGCAGGACTAGGGAGCTCGAGGTAACATAGGGACACAGGGATTACACAGGTTCGGGCTACCCGGAGGTATAATACCCTACGTCCTGTGCTCGGGGGTCTTGTATTGATCTGCTCGGCGAGTTCCGGGGAACAACAGCGAGCTCTTGATTACAATGAAGGATCTGGTAGCTAGCAATCGAAATGAATAAAGGGGTCACCCTAGGCCGCCTTATATAGGCTGACTGCCTAAGGTTTACAAGTCGATTATCTCTAATTATTGTCCGGCTCAAATCAGGAAACTAATCTGAGTCGGTTAACATATAGTCTCCGTGATACCCGGGGAGGATCCGAGTACATCTCGCCCCATGCCTTGCAGGCCAAGTCTTCTCTATCTTTATCCAGTAAGCCGGGGATCCTCGTGGGCCGGCCTGGGGTCGGCCCACATCCTTGTCAGACGTGGGACCAGGCCGACTGGCTACCCGGTCGGTAGTGGGCCAGGGGTACCCATATCCCACACCCGGTTCAGAGCACTCACATGGGGATGCCCACGTACACGCCGAGGCCAGCAGCAGCGTACAACACAGTACCCACCATAGTATCCTTGTTTTGTTCTTAACATCCTAGCATTGTGTAATTACGATCTCGACTAACGTTTTATGTGACAGGGCAACCAGCGATGACCACAAGCGACGGGTCCACATCGGCAGGGCATGCCGTCCACGGCTTAGGTACGTCCGTAATTGACAAACTATATGACTACGTACTTTTACTTGCGTACTAACGTGATTGTGTATCATGCAGCGTACGATTCAGGCGGGACACCCGACGACATAGTCGAGGAGCAGCACCCAGCAGCAACCCAGTGGACGGTCCCCTCCGACATTGACCGGTGGTACCGACAGGGGCAGGGGTCGCATGACTGGATTGGTGGTTCGCAGTTAGCAGGCGCCCCCGTACCGGCTACACAGTTCTCGCGCCACCGTTCGCGACACCCCCTCCTGCGGATGCCGGCCGCCCGAGTCGGCAGATGCCGCCACCTGACCCCCTTACGTACTCTGCACACCACACGAGGGCCGCGCAGCAGACGGCCAGGAGGGGCAGGGCTAAGGTGGCCAAGCAAGGCCGGCAGGCCGCATTTAGTTTTTTACTTTCTACGCTCGAGTCATTATGTATCGTACTGGATGTTGTATTATACTTTTCGTGTGAACTTGTTTGTTTTTTGTGATATTTTGCCGTTCGATGTTATAATTTGCCTTCATTCACAGAAAGTAAAAAAAATGAACGGTTCCAAATACAAATTACAACATTTTTTCAATGCAAAAATTTAAAAATCCAAATACCGCCAAATCAAACGGCAGCTTGAGAAACCGCCATTTCATTTGGCGGTTTCCAAAACCGCCGCTTGATTTGACGGTTCCAAAACCGCCGCCGCAGGCCGGCGGTTCCTCCCAAGGAGTGAACCGCCAGTTCAAACGGCGGTTTAATTAAACCGCCAAATGAACCAGTAGTTAGATTTTGCCACCGTTTTATGGGGCGGCTAAGTCTAACCGTCATGTCATTTGACGGTTCAAGCTCTTGCCGCCGTTTCATACGGCGACAGCCACATGAAACGGCGGTTGGTTGACTCAAGCATTGTTTTTGAAAAATGGTAAAAAAATTAAAAAAAGTTCTGTGCAGCAACTCGGCATGAGCGGGGCGCAACCGCGCAAAGGCCCGGCCCCACCCCACCGCAGCCCACCCCAGAGGCCCAAAGGCCCAGACACCTTGTACTTAGGGCCGTGTTCGGCAGTTGGGGACAATTTTTGTCCCCCAAATACTGTCGCTTGCATGGAGCTCTAAACGAAGTTTATTTACAAAACCTTTTTACAGATGAGTGCAACTTTGCGCGACGAATCTAATGAGCCTAATTAATCCATGATTTGCTACAGTAATGCTATGGTAACCATCCTCTAATCGTGCGGCCAAAGGCCTCATTAGATTCGTCTCGCGAATTTGCCAGGGGTTGTGGAGGTAGTTTTGTAAACTGACTTTATTTAATACCCCTAATTAGTGGTCAAAATAGCATTTAATGGAGGGAAAAAAATTTGTCCCTCTAACCGGAGGTGAGGCGTCCAAAAAAAATAAAAACCTAGGTGATGGCGTAAAAAAAAGACACCAGCCCAAACCCCGCATCGCCGTCACCGCTCCACCGCTAAACCCCTCCCGTCCCTCTCCCTCCTCCGCGGGCAGCGCGGCGAAAGGCCGGCGCCGGCTGCTTCCCGGGCCCCGCGCCACGCGCGCTGGGAGGGGAAATCCTAGCATCGGCTGATCTCGCGCGGGCGCTCTGCATCCGATTCGGCAGCGGAGATGCCGGATGGCGGGGCTCCGGACCTGGGGCAGGATCTGCGGCAGCTGCAGGACCGGCTCATGGAGGTCGGGGAGCGCCTGCAGGCGCCACCCAACGAAGCAGAGGACCTGCTCCAGCTCCTCAAAGTGAACCTCCGCTCCTCGCCCAGCGCTTATTCTTATCTTTTTTTATTACTATGCATATCTGTTAGGGCTGCGGTTCCATAACATGTCGTTTTCGCCCGAGTGTTCTCGGCTCGATTGTATCGCTCTTACCTGTACTGTATGCGACGATTGATTGGATTGCGAATAAAATGCTAGTCGGGCTGGTCTGGAGCTGTTTAGTCTTAGATGCTCTGGAATTCCTGTTTCTGTTCTGGCAGAAGCAGGAGAATTTTCAATTTTCTGTGTAGTTTTTTCTGTCAGTTTTCCTTCGCTTCTATCTGTTAGGGTTTCACTTATTGGATATGTCAATTTGATTTTGTATTTTCTATTTGGATGTTTGGTATGAGTGAAAAGCTGGAGGTGTTGGTCTCTTAGTCGTTTTTGGCGAGTATTTATTGGATTGAGGTTGAGGTGTGTACCAGATTAGGGTTTAACAATGGCCTAGTTTATTCTCTACTGCTCCAAATTTTGTCCTTTTTCTCTCTCACTGAAAAAGTGCTTTAGTGCTCTGATTTTTTTTTCTCTATTCTGAATATTTTCTGTATGAATTTGCCGTGGTTTGGTTTACTGGGAATGTAAATGTTAAAGAGTTTGATCATGCCAGGATTGCTCCTCAAATTGTATGATGCAATTAAGTTGTTTCATTGTTTGTTCATGCAGGAAGTTGAGGAGTGTTTACGTAAAGTAGAGCAATCACGTACTGAAAGCACATGGAACGCCATTCGACCAGCAACTGATGCGCTGGTCAAGAAAGAGCTAATGGGCCATACTGACCCAAATGTCAGGCTTGCTGTGGCATCATGTATCTCTGAGATCACAAGAATCACGGCACCTGATGCTCCATATGATGACGATGCAATGAGGGTATAGTTTCTCCTGAATAAAATGATTTCTGCCCTATTGTGTGTACTCACATTTTACTTTGTTTCAGGATGTATTCTCTTTGATTGTGGGCACCTTCCAGCATCTGGATGACATAGAGAGCACCTTCTTTGGAAGGAGAGCTTGGATTCTAGATTCGGTGGCAAGAGTCCGGTCCTGTGTGGTGATGCTAGATCTTGAATGTGATGATTTGATAAACGATTTGTTCCATCACTTCTTGAGGACTGTTTCGTAAGATACCTCTTTATTTGTCTTGGCTTCATCTATTTCTTCTATTTGCAGATTCCTTGATGTGCTAAAACATGTTTTGCTAAGCTATATTCTGGATGCACGCTCAAGTTTCTATATATTTATCTAGCATAGTTTGTACCTGTTCTATAGAAGAAATGAAACCACTTAGTTAATCTACTTTTGATATGTAATTTGATTTTCTCCTTAGATACTTCAACATCATTGTCTGTAGTTTTACGGGCATAGAAACTGCTATTTTTTATTCTAAACTTATTGTTCTGTTTCTCTGCCTGGGAGGTATACATGCACATACTGATTGTTAAATTATGATATAAGTGAATATTCTTTGTTTTGATCTTAGCTTAAATATATTCTGCTCCTACAATTGTTTAGTTGGTCAGGCTTCATGGTTTCAGAAGTATGTGTTGTATTCTGTTTACAAGTTTTGAACTTTTCTTTGTTTTATTTCAGTTCTGGACATTCAGCTGCTGTCATATCCTGCATGGAAACAATAATGAGATTGATAATAGAGGAGGGTAATGATGTCCAACCACGGATTGCATTATGCTTACTCCAAAATGTTAGAAAAGAGAAAAAGGTATATCTTTCTAAACATTCCTCACAACAGCAACATAGATCTACATTCGTACCATGAGGAAAGGGTTGTCATGATCTAACCATTTTGATTTTATTACCAGGAATCTTCTTCACCTTCGTTTGAACTTGCTGAGAAGGTGATAGGTTCGTGCCGTGAAAAACTAAAGCCAGTCTTTTTGCAATCACTAAAAGGCACTTCCTTGAGCAAATACAGCCAAATCGTCGCATTAGTTTGTGAAGAGGGTTTGGTGGATAAGGAAGACAACAACGTGGATCCTATTGGGAAGGACACGGTTAGTTAAATTACAAGCTTGGAATGAGTTATACTGGAAGATGTTTGCATTGTTGTTTGCTTAAAAACTGTTATACCATTCTCACAGGTGATGGGATAGACAATCTTGTTTCCTTTTTCTTCATTGTTTGGTTAGAGATGTTATTATGCTTAGTGTTCACTTTGCTAGATTAAAATGGATCGTTTTGGAGATGAAATGTAATCGATTTTATCCTGTAGAATGAAAATAACTGCTTTCAAATTGCTGTGGAAGGTCTACTGACAGAGAGAACCCCTGTTGCTCAGAAGATTTCATTTAGCTCGATTTAAAGTAACTGAAAACATGAAATGTGTCTTTAAGCAGCAGTATCTAAATGAGTATTGCCACTATTTGAAAATGGCAAATTAAGGAAACTGAAGTCAGTCTCAAATGTGAATTGAATATATCCAAATATTGAACTCGCCACTTAAAACATAAAAGGTAGTCAGTTGGTTCGAGCCTTTGAGGTCAACAAAACATTCTTGCTTGAATGAAGTAGCTCACCTGACTGATTAGATGGTAACGCTGCTGTGTGAACACAAGTGCCATTTTTTCGAGGCTTCCGATCACTCGATCAGAGCATAAAGTTAGATATCAAAGCCCAAAGTTCAACGAGAAATATATAAGCTTCTGTAAGGTGCAAGACAGTAAATTACTGTAGCTAGACATTATGCGCATAAATTTGTTGAAGAGGCTAGAAAGATAATTTCTTTACTCAAGTGGTATCGAAAGAACCATGTGGCCATAAAATACAACTCTAAATTACACAGTGAAAAAATATGAGTTACATGCAATAAAATTGGTTGCATTTCACAATGAAAAATTCTGAGATGCATGCAATAAAATGGGGTGATAATTAAATTGACATCTGCCTGAAAAGAGGGCCCAGAACAGCTTTTTTTTAGTACTGGGCCCAAAACAGTTATGAACTAACCCAATCTCTTAACATACGAAATCCGGGTCGTTTCCGTGTCCGCCAGATAGGGCCACGTCCCCCGTTAGTCCGATAACCGTTAGATCCAGTGTGTTCGCATTATTGGCCGTTGGATTGGGGTCGGCACGGGTCTCTTGCCCGCTAAGCCGTGAGCCTGGGTGTTCAGGAGGATTCACGCACCCGCACGCCTGAGGTCCTCATCCACTCCGCGACTTCCCCTGCCCCCGTGCTCGCCACCTGCCGTGCCGCATCCTCCACCTCGTCGCCCACCTCGCGTGACTCCCTTCCCTGCGTCTCCTCCGCCTCTTTGCCTGCCCCAACGGCTGCCGCCCTTTTGCTTTGAATCCATCAATGAGTGCTATACTGCTATGGCCTATACAATACCATTCGTACCTATTGCTATATCTGATGGATTACTAGCTTGAATTTTATTCGGCGGCTACAAACTCATCCAGCTGTTAGGGAAGGGTTCTGGATGTTGCAGGATACGGAACTTGCGAGTTTGTATGTGTGTGGTCACCTGGCCAGAAGATTGCCAGTCATCAGATTTTTTAATAAGCTGAGTTAGCATTTACCAAAGCAATCTACTGGGATACGTTGAATGTGTTCAATTAGAGATGGACCGTACTGGGATGAAGTGATACTGGTTGATCTGAACCAGGAAAGCATTTGAGTAATCTGTACTTATTTTTTCTTTTCTATTTTTGAGCCTCATGAAACCAGAATGCTTGAACTATTGAAAGAAGTTGTGAGCCCTCAATTCCTAATGACGCTACAAACACTTTCTGTTGGAAATTTAAATCTTTGAAGGAGTTTCTGTTGCAGCTAGATAGTAGTTATGTTGAATATATATAAGCTGTTGCAATTCCTAGCACGGTTTCACTGCTTGACGTTGTTTCTTAGAAGTTAGATCATTTATGATAATTCAATTTCCTTTCTTGATTGCTGACATAAATTGCCGTCGTCATGGTAGATTAGCTTTTATAAGTTTTTTCTTCTGTAACATGTATGTATTCCCCTTCCCCCTTTTGGGCTGTTCATTGCATGCTAAACCACTACTTTTGCTTGCTAGGCGGACCGCAAGACAGTGCCGTACAGGAAAGGAATGAAAATTGAAATTTCCAAGTTGGAAGATAATTCTATTGTTGCTTGGTTGCCTGCAGTTGTTGCAAAGACTTTCTGGAAGAACAACCTTTTAGTGGAGTACACTGTTTCGAAGAGTGATGGTCCTGCATTACCTGAGGAGATTGTTGATTTGAAGCATGTCAGGCCTTGCCCACCGCAAGCACCAGCTATTAGTTTCTCCATCAATGATGAGGTTGAAGCATTCCAAGGCGGTGGCTGGTGGCTTGGGGTGATTACTGATGTTCATCGAGGTTCAAAATACACATTTAAGTCGGCACATTTAGGGTTGGAAGTTCAATTGAGCAAGAAATTACTGAGGCCTCGATATGTCTGGGTTTACTATCCACGGAAACATGAATCACAGGTATGCACAAATCTCCCAAGAATCTATATTTCTTTCAAATATTTGTCAAACTTGAATTTGGTGCCCTCAGTGTCACTTTATCTTCTGAAACTGCAAGATAGGTTACAAGCTCATAATGCCGATGATGTGTTGCTGTGTTTTATTTCTTATAATTTGCTAATGTACCTAACCAAATTATTTTTTGTGCATCTATTTTAGAATGCATTGGAAGCAAAATTTACACAATGCATGTTCTATTCTTTTATTGTGTTTTAGGCGTCGATTATGGTAGGATGTTTCTCTTTGGTTGGCTAATCTAGAAAGTATCTGCTTTTCTGCATTGTCTGAAACTCTAGATTAGTTACAAGCTCATAATACTGATGATGCACAGCTGCGTGTTATTCCTTTTAAGCAGCTATATTGTTTCCTATTTTATGCCCTTTGGTTGTCCTTTTCAGAATGCATTCAAAGCAAAATTTGCAAAAGGCCTCAAAGTCAGCAATTATGAAGATTTTGGTGGAGCTTGGTTGAACGCTGGTGGCAAGTATGCTGCTCCTAGGCAAGAAAAACAGCCGAAGAATTCCTCATTTGCTTGAAAGGGCACTACTCCAGAATCTGGTCCTCCTTCCAGAGCTGCTTCAGTAAAGAAGAGGAAAACTCAAGCTGACGGACTGCCAGGCCTTGCACCAATCCCAAGGATGAAACGCAAGTCTCCCAAGCTCAGGACATCTGAAGAAAACGAGCGCCGCGAGTCGTCTTCCAAGGAGATATATCGAGACCACCACGAAAAGCACCCAGTCAGAGACGCACCTGATCCAGATGACCAAGTACAACTGATGATAGTGTCCGGCCATTTATTTGAGAATTTTGCTCGTGTTACTGTTACATTGTTTAAACCTGTTTGAGGGAATTGTGGCCAGGTGAAACCTGCTCCACAATCTGAGCCCACTCCTGCACCTGCTCAAAGGAGGAAAGGCATTCTGAAGCTGTCTCTTCCAATGATTCAGTGAGTTATGTGGACTTGGCGTGTTTTGCAGAGTTCCTTTCTTGGATATTTTCGTTCATGATGCTACTTTTTCTTTCAGGCCCGCTGCTTCTCCAGACCCTACTGTCACGCCCCCTAGTCGGGAATCCGACGCTCAGAAGAATGAGGCATTACAAAATACTGTTCCTGAGGCAGAGACACAGGGAAAGTCACCACCCGAATCCCTGCCCACTCCCTTGGATGTCATAATCAAAGAGCTGAAAGGTTGCCGAGAGCAATGGCTTCAAGCCCAGTCTCAACTAGATCATTCAGCGACTAAGGCCAAGGAAATGGAGTGTCAGGTGGCCAAACTCCGAGCAGCCCATAAAGGTTGGTGCTCTAATTCATCCGATTATGAGTTCCAGCACCTGGTTCATTCTCTAACACCCTTGTTTTGGCTTATAGCTGATGCACAGCACCTTCGGGAGATGATGGACAAGCAGGCAAGCCTTGAACAAATACTGGAGCTGAAAGAAAAGGTGATTGAAGACCTGAAAAAGAAGCTCTTTGATTTGGATGAGCAGAAATCCTGCGTTGAAGCCGAGCTGCCCCGGGGTGCTGTGATGGCTGCTTCCCATGCTCTTGGAGTGCTGAAAAACCATCTTCCCGATCTGGACATTGGGATCTTAAGCAAGGGGTATGCCTGCACACCTGCAGAGGCCCAAGCTCTGGCTGATCAAGCTCGTCCAATAGTTGAACCATTTGTCGAGCGTCTTGGGCTGTCGGTGAGTAGCGCATCTGAAGATGAAGTATGAGTTTGTACCTGTAATGATACAATGATTAATTTAGTGATGTATATCTGCAGAATGCAGAACAGGCTTTGCCGTTGTCCCCTTAATTTCAGCGTGTGCGAGAGTTTGTTGAGTATGTCTGTACCTCGTTGATTGCCAAAGAGTTTGCTTAAGAAGTTCAGTTGGCATTCCGCATGACTTGCTATGAATCAAAGGGAATGGCGTGCAAAGTGCAACTATGCTAACCTGCTAGTTTTGCGTCTATGCGAAAAGTCTCCGTTCCATATCAAATCTGCTCATGTTTGGAGCGAAAATTGTCAAAAAGATGATTATGTGATGACATTGTTTCCAAATTTTGTGGGATTCTTTTTATGAGGACTAATTATGTGGGAATTTAACTGTTTCTTTAATGTACTCACTCTTTTAATACTAGAACGTATTTAATCTGTAAAATTCAACCTTAACGAACGATTAGTCAAATTGTATCTACGGATTGCTATTCCAAGATGATTCCAATATGATGTTCATTTCTGTCTTAGAGAAGTCACGTCGCTGCTATTTACGAAAATTTGGAAGTTCACCAGATAGCTTCCTCTCCGGGCCGTAGGCGCACCCGAGAAATTTGAAATTTCCCCGCACCCTGTCCCGTGCTCTTCGCCGCTTTGCTGTTTGCTCTCGTCGTCTCGTGCAGTCCACTCCAGTTCCCCACCATCTCCCCCTCCGCCGCGTCCCACCACCGCTGCCCCAATGCGGCGTTTAAGCCGGGGGACCTCGTGGAGGTGCTCCCCGACGAGCCCGACCTGCGCGGGGCCCACTTCGCGGCCGTCGTCGTGGGGCCCAGCACCAAGCCCCGCGGCTACACCGTCGAATACGACGCCCTCGTCGAGTCCGAGGGCTCCAACCGACCGCTTCGGGAGGCCGTGCCAGCGCGGACCCTTCGCCCGCGCCCGCCGCCGCGCTGGATTTCGACTAGGGCGCCCGTGGAGCACGCCCCCGTCGACGCGCTCCTCGACGACGCCTGGTGGCTCGGGGTCCACCTAGGTGACGCGGACGGGCACGGGAAGGTCAGCGTGTGCTTCCCGGACATCCGGGAGGTAATGGAATTCAACGCCGCCGATGTCCGACCCCACCTAGAGTGGGTCCATGGTTCGTGGAGGCAGCGCTCCGCTTATGGCTTGGTAAGGTTTCCATCTTTCGACGAGCCACAATCCGTGAAAAACTCCGTCCCTTTCCGTGATTCCAGGTGGTTTCATTGTCAGGGTTAGAAATGGCGATCCCATATATTGTCGGCTGGAGACTTGAGAGAGGGAGAACAATGTTGATCCTTGAACATTGGAACAGATAGGGATGAGTGTACCTATTGCTGTATCTGATGGATTTCTAGCTATACTAGCTTGAATATAATTCAGTGGTTAGGAATTCTAAGAATAACCCAGCAGTTAGGGAAGGGTTCTGGATGTTGCAGACTTGCAGGATACGGAACTTGCGATTTAGTGTGCTTGTGGTCACCTGGCCAGAAGATTGCCAGTCATCAGATTTTTTATTAAGTTGAGTTACGATTTACCAAATCAATCTACTTGGATGCGTTGCATGTGTTCTATTAGAGATGGATTGTGCTGGGGTGAAGTGATACTAGTCGATCTGAACCAGGAAAGCATTTGAGTAATCTGTACTTGTTTTTTCTTTTCTATTTTTGAGGCTCATGAAGCCAGAATGCTTGAATTATTGAAACAAGTTGTGAGCCCTCAATTCCTAACGACGCTACAAACCCTTTCTGTTGGAAATTTAAATTTTTGAAAGAGTTTCTCTTTCAGAATGGTAGTTATGTTAGAGATATATAAGCTGTTGCACTTCCTAGCATGGTTTCACTGCTTAACGTTGTTGCTTAGAAGTTAGATCATTTATGATAATTCAATTTCCTTTCTTGATTGCTGACACAAAATTTATAAGGAGTCAACATCTGCGTTGTGCCCTCATCATGGTAGACTAGCTCTTGTTATAAGTTTTTTCTGTAACCTGTATCTCCCCTACCCCTTTGGGCTGTTCATTGCGTGCTAAACCACTACTTCTTGCCTGCTAGGCGGACCCCGAGACAGTGCCGTACACGAAAGGAATGGAAATCGAAGTTTCGAAGTTGGAAGATAATTCTGTTGTTGCTTGGTTGCCTGCAGTTGTTGCGAAGACTTTCTGGAAGAACAACCTCTTAGTGGAGTACACTGTTTCGAAGAGTGATAATGCTGCATTGCTTGAGGAGATTGTTGATGTGAAGCATGTCAGGCCTTGCCCACCACAAGAATCAGCTATTAGTTTCTGCATCAATGATGAGGTTGAAGCATTACACGACGGTGGCTGGTGGCTTGGGGTGATTACTGATGTTCATCCAGGATCAAAATACACATTTAAGCAAGCACATTTAGGGTTGGAAGTTCAACTGAGCAAGAAATTCCTGAGGCCTCGATACGTCTGGGTTTACCATCCATGGAAACATGAATCACAGGTCTGCACAAATCTCCCAAGAAATCTATATTTCTTTAGTGTTAAGCACTTAACTTGAATTTGGTGCCCTCCGTGTCACTTTATGTTCTGAAACTGCAAGATAGGTTACAAACTCATAATGCTGATGATGTGTTGCTGTGTTTTTATTTCTTATAATTTGCTAATGTACCTACAATTTTTTTTTTGTGCCTCTATTTTAAAATGCATTGGAACCAAAATTTACACAATGCTTGTTCTGTTCTTTTATTGTGTTTTAGGCGTTGGTTAAATTTACGGTAGAATGTTCCTCTTAGGGTTGCTAATCTAGAAAGTATCTGCTTTTCTGCATGTTCTGAAGCTCTAGATTAGTTACAAGCTCATAATACTGATGATGCGCAGCTGCCTGTTATTCCTTTTTAGCTGCTATAATGTTTCCTGTTTTATGCCCTTTGTTGTCCTTTTCAGAATGCATTCAAAGCAAAATTAACACAAGGCCTCAAAGTCAGCAATTATGAAGATTTTTGTGGAGCTTGGTTGCAGGCTGCAGGCGGCAAGATTGCTGCTGCTCCTAGGCAAGAAAAACAACCAGAGAATCCCTCTTTTGCTTGGAAGGGCACTTCTCCAGAATCTGGTCCTCTTCCTAGAGTTGCTTCAATAAACAAGAGGAAAACTCAAGCTGACGGACCACCTGGCCTTGCACCAATCCTGACGAAGAAAAGTAAGTCTCCGAAACTCAGGCCATCTGAAGAAAACGGGAGCTGCGAGTCGTCTTCCAAGGAGATATATCCAGACCACCATGAAAAACACCTGCTCAGAGATGCCCCTTGTCCAGATGACCAGGTACTACTGATGATAGTGTTCGGACATTTATTTGTGAATTTTGCTCTGTTACATCATTGAGACCTGTTTGAGGGACTTCTGTCCAGGCGCAACCTGCTCCACAACCTGAGCCCACTCCTGCACCTGCTCAAAGGAGGAAATCCTTTCTGAAGTTTTCTCTTCCAATGATTCAGTGAGTTGTGTGGACTTGGTGTGTTTTGCAGAGTTCCTTTTTTTTCGAAGAATTTCGCTCATAATGTTGCTCTTGCTTTCAGGCCCACAGCTGCTTCAGATGCTACTGTCTCGCCCCCTGCTCGTGAATCTGATGCTGAGAAGAATGAAGCAGTACATAACACTGTCAGCGCACCGGTTCCTGAGGCAGAGACATGCAGCAAGTCCCCACCTGAATCCCTGCCCACTGCCTTGGATGTCATGATCAAAGACCTGAAAGATTATCGAGAGCAGTGGCTTCAAGCGCAGTGTCAACTAGATCATTCGGCGACTAAGGCCAAGGAACTGGAGGGACAGGTGCCCAAACTCCAAGCAGCCTGTGAAGGTTGGTGCTCTAGTTCATCCAATTATGAGTTCCAGCATCTCGTTCATTCTCTAACACCCTTGTTTTGGCTTATAGCTGATGCACAGCACCTTAGGGAGGTGATGGAGAAGCAGGCAAGCCTTGAACGAAGACTGGAGCTGAAAGAAAAGGAGATTGAAGACCTGAAAAAGAAGCTCGTTGATTTGGATGAGCAGAAATCCTGTGTCGAAGCTGAGCTGCCCCGGGGCGCTGTGATGGCCACTTCCCATGCTCTTGGAGTGCTGAAAAACCATCTTCCCGATCTGGACATTGGGATCTTAAGCAAGGGGTATGCGTGCACACCTGCAGAGGCCCAAGCTCTGGCCGATCGTGCTCGTCCAATAGTTGAACCATTTGTCCAGCGTCTTGGGCTGTTTGTGAGTAGTGCATCTGAAGATGAAGTATGAGTTTGTACCTGTAATGCTACGATGGTTAATTTAGTCATGCACAACAGCAAAACGAAGAACAGGCTTTGCCGTTTTGCCCCCACAACCTCAAGTGCATGCTGCATGTGTGAGTTTGTTGAGCAGGTCTGTACTTGGTCGATTGCCAGAGTTTGCTTAGGGAGGTGGGGTTGGCATTTCGCATAACTTGTTGTATGGATAAAAAATGCTGTGCAACTGTAACGTCCCGACCCCCCGGGTCCGGGCCCGCTTACGCCTGGCAGTTCTCTAGGACCTGAAGAATTTCCTCACAGACCAACACAAGTCTTTTCTGCGCACTTTGTCCTCACTCATGCGCACCCGGGAAGGACTTCCCGGTCGGTCACCCATCCCGAAATTGCTCCAGGCCAAGCACGCTTAACCTCAGAGTTCTTTCGAGATGAGCTCCCGGAAAAGAAGTTGCAACTTGTTGGTATGAGTATTCTATCAATCCTATTAAGCCTTGGGCCAGGATGTCACATCCTCCCCCTCTTAGAAGACCGACGTCCTCGTCGGTCAACCCCAAGCCAGGAACGTCCTCTCTTGGCCACGTCCGTGTGCCCAGCGCCAGCGCATGTGCCATGCTGTGTGACCACTCTGGGCTCACACCAGCCATGCGCACCATGCCTGCGCAACTGCGACCCCACGCGCCCGTGAAACCGCGAGAGTCGGCTCTGATACCAATTGAAACGACCCGGACTCATATTTCTATGAATCCGAATCCCTGTACCATTGTGTTAGTCCCAGGATCAACAGCTAACACGTACAGAACTCATTTCAGCGGAATATCATATCCATACTTCGAATAAAAGTATAAAACAATACATAGAAGTCTTACAATAGTGGATAACTCTGGAAGTACGTTTATTACAAGCCTCTTGGGCTAAATGCGACAAAATGAAATACTAAGCGAAGCGGTAGCTATTCTTCTGCCTTGGCGATCATCCCCACAGGCTCTTCAGCTTGAGCATAGTAGCAACCTCAATCGTACCAACCATCAGCGTGGTTGTCGTACTCGCTCTCGTATCCTGCATCATCATAAGCTGTTCCCAAGGAATGGAACAGTTCCACGTCACCATCCGTAATGCAAGCTTTAAGTGGCCTAATTCTAGTATAAGAATATCAAGGATAGGCTTAAGGTTAATCCTATGCAAGCAGCACTTCAGCCCAAAACCATTCTCACAACACCTACGAGCACTCCTGGCACACCAGGTACCCGTCACCAAGCATCATCCACTCTTCACTCTCTAGGCGATGCGAAAGCTCCCACCCTTCGCATCTCAACTGCCCGAGGCAGGCCCTACTCTAGAGGGGAGGTAGAAATCCCTAAAACAATGGCGGAAAGGAAGGTGGGAAGGCTGTCCTTGACCGTGGATTCGGCTTTACGTAAAGATTATACTCTGCAGAGTTTATGCCCCTGGACCCACTCGGGCTGCAAAGCTGGCCGTCGCCAACTTGAGACACAACCCACAGCACAGACCCTAGCCAGTGAACGGTACCCTCCTGCTTTTCCCGGCCTAGGATACACTGAGGACGCAACTCGGTGCCCGAGAACTGTGATGGCCTCCCCCGCGGTGGCCAGATCCCGGGGTATGAGCCTCTTTCGGGGGACAAAGGTCTCCGCCTTTTCCCCCACACACTTCCGCTATCTCCTACAGTCCGGGTACCGCACTAAACTAGGCTGGCTGGAACACCCCCCAGTAGATGTAAGTGGTGGGCATGGGTTTCCTTCCTCCAGTTGCCAATCCAACTCGGTTTTTGGTGCCGGGGTGAGCGTCACCGTCAAATTGCGTATCCACCTCCAGTGGTCCGCATCGCGCACCCATTACAGGTATTGCCGCCAAAC
>CM014272.1:80979864-81000225 GCA_004135705.1 Alloteropsis semialata | reverse complement strand
TGGGTTTGTAAGCGGCGTGCTCAAAACTATTTAAGTCGTAAGCCCTCAATTCCTAATGATGTTACAAACACTTCCTGTTGGAAATTTAAATCTTTGAAGGAATTTCTATTTCAGCTGTATGTTGAAGATATATGATGTTGTGCTTCTGCCTTATGTTGTTGCTCTGAGCACTAAACCACTGCTCTTTGTCTGCTAGAAGATACCCAAGACAATGCCGTACGCCAAAGAAATGAAAATCGAAGTTTCCAAGTTGGAAGATGATTCTGTTGTTGCTTGGTTGCCTGCAGTTGTTGCAAAGACTATCTGGGAGAGCAACCTCTTAGTGGAGTATGCTGTCTCAAAGAGTGATGGTACTGCATTGTCCGAGGAGATTGTTGATGTGAAGCACGTCAGGCCTTGCCCACCACAAGCACCACCTATTAGTTTCTGCATCAATGATAAGGTTGAAGCATTCCGAGATGGTGGCTGGTGGCTTGGGGTGATTACTGATGTTCATCCAGGATCAAAATACACGTTTAAATCAGCACATTCAGGGGTGAAAATTAAGTTGAGCCAGAAATTACTGAGGCTTCGAATTAACTGGGTTAATGGTCTATGGAGACGAGAATCACAGGTCCGCACAAATCTCCCAACAATCTATATTTCTTTCAAATATTTTTTAAACTTGAATTTGGTGCACCTATTGTCCACACTTCCTGGGTTGCTCTGTTCTTAATCTAACTAATTAGAAATGTGACTTCTGAAATTCACGCCTTTTGTTAGCATATGAGATTTTAACTATTGGCTGCAATTGGTGTCGGATGTTTGTAAGTAATGACTGATAAATTGGTGCATGCCAACTTTGCACTATTGCTGACGCAGATGCTGTTCTTTTGATATATTATAAAATGGAAGTAGATGTTACAACCTTGAAGCTTCTGTTCAATATTTAGTCAGTTAGCCAGTTCTACAGTTTCCTTCAAATGTGACTTTGTTAAGATCCTAAAATATATTACATATTGTTTTATATAGTCAGCTTTTTTTTTCTCGAACTACGCAGGAGAGCTGCATGTCATTTCATTAAGATAGATATATAGTCAGCTATTGCTTGTCTGGAAGTTGTTAGTTCTTGCACGTTTCACAGCCACTATATCTGCTGTCTTGACACAAAAATACAATACACTTTACTTCCTTTCTTTTTTTCTCTGAGAAGAGCACTGTAAAGAAGAGGAAAACTCGACTGGACGGACCGCCCGACCCTGCGCCAAGGCTGACGAAATACAAGTCTCCCAAGCTTGGGTCATCTGAAGAGACCAAGCACCGTGAGTCGTCTTCCAAGGAGATATATCCAGAGCTCCCTGAAAAGCGCCTGCTTAGAGATGCAGATACTCCTTGTCAAGATGACCAGGTAACGCTGATGATAGTGTTCAGGCGTTTCTTTAGAGAAGTTTGCTTGTGATAAATCACTGAAACCTATTAGAATTCTGTGCAGGCGCAACCTGCTCCACAACCTGAGCCCACTCCTGCCCCTGCTCAAAGGAGGAAATCCTTTCTGAAGCTCTCTCTTCCAATGATTCAGTGAGTTGTGTGGACTTGGTGTATTTTGCAGAGTTCCTTTTTCTGGAGAATTTCGCTCATAATGCTACTCTTGCTGTCAGGCCCACAGCTGCTCCAGACACCACCGTCTCGTCCCTTACTCGTGAATCTGATGCTGAGAATAATGAGGCAGTACATAACACTGTCAGCACACCTGTTCCTGAGGCAGAGACATGCAGCAAGTCCCCAGCCGAATCCCTGCCAACTCCCTTGGATGTCATAATCAAAGATCTGAAGGATTGCCGGGAGCAATGGCTTCAAGCGCAGTCTCAACTAGATCATTCAGCGACCAAGGCCAAGGAAATGGAGGAACAGGTGGCCAAACTTCGAGCAGTCCGAGAAGGTTGGTGCTTAAATTCATCAATCATGAGTTGTGTCTCGTTCATTCACTAACACATTTGTTTTGGCTTATAGCCGATGCACAGCACCTTCGGGAGGTGACGGACAAGCAGGCAAGCCTTGAACAAAAATTGAAGCTGAAGGACAAAGAGCTTGAAGACCTGAAAAAGAAGCTCATTGATTTGGATGAGCAGAAGTCCTGCATTGAAGCCGAGCTGCCCCGGGGCGCTGTGATGGCTGCTTCCCATGCTCTTGGAGTGCTGAAAAACCATCTTCCCGATCTAGATATCGGGATCTTAAGCAAGGGGTATGCATGCACACCTGCAGAGGCCCAAGCTCTGGCCGATCGTGCTTGTCCAATAGTCGAATCCTTCGTTGATCGTCTTGGACTGTCGGTGAGTTGCGCATCTGAAGATGAAGTATGAGTTTGTACCTGTAATGATACAATGCTTAATTTATATTGATGTGTATCTTCAGAATGCAGAACAGGCTTCGCCGTTTTGCCCCCACAATTTCAGCGTGTGCGAGAGTTTGTTGAGAATGTCTGTACCTCGTTGATTGCCAAAGAGTTTGCTTAAGAAGTTCAGTTGGTACTCCACATGACTTGCTATGAATCAAAGGGAATGGCGTGCAAAAGTGCAACTTATGCTAACCTGCTAGTTTTGCGTCTATGCGAAAATTCTCTGTTCCATATCAAATCTGCTCATGTTTGGAGCGAAAATTGTCAAAAAGATGATTATGTGATGAAACTGTTTCCAAATTTTGTGGGATTTTTTTTATGAGGACTAATTATGTGGGAATTGAACTGTTTCTTTAATGTACTCAGTCTTTTTATACTAGAACGTATTGAATCTGTAAAATTCAAGCTTAACGAACAATTAGTCAAATTGTATCTACGGATTGTTATTCCAATGTTCATTTCTGTCTTCAGAGAACTAGAAGCCACGTTTGCCGCAATTTTTGTTACCAAAAATTTGAAAGTTCACCAGATAGCTCTCTCTCCGGGCCGTGTACCCTGTCCCGTGCTCTTCGCCGCTTCCTTGCTGTTTGCTCTCTCCCGGTCTCGTGCAGTCCACTCCAGTTCCCCACAATCTCCCCCCTCCCGGCCTCTCCTCCGCCGCGCTCCCACCACCGCTGCCCCTAATGCGGCCGCCGCGAACACCCCGCCGCCGCGACGCGGCGTCGCTGCAGCCGGCCGTGGCGTTTAACCCGGGCGACCTCGTGGAGGTGCTCCCCGACGAGCCCGGCCTGCGCGGGGCCCACTTCGCGGCCGTCGTCGTGGGTCCCAGCACCAAGCCCCGGGGCTACACCGTCGAGTACGACACCCTCGTCGAGTCCGAGGGCTCCGACCGCCGGCTCCGGGAGGCCGTGCCGGCGCGGAGCCTCCGCCCGCGCCCGCCGCCGCTCCTGGCGCCCGCCTCGGGGGAGGCGCCAGCGGTGCACGCCGCGGTGGACGCGCTCCTCGATGACGCATGGTGGCGCGGGGTCGCCCTCGGCGGCGCGGACGGGGCCGGGAAGGTGAAGGTGTGCTTCCCGGAGACCAGGGAGGTCATGGAGTTCGACGCCGCCAACGTCCGCCCCCACCTCGAGTGGTCCGACGGCGAGTGGCGCTCCCCTGATAGCATGGTAGTAAGGGTTTCCAACTTCCAATGAGCTACTGATTCATGAAAAAATCTCGTCACTCTTCTGATAGTATTCAAGTTTCAAGGTGACTTCATGCTAGGGTTAGAAACGGCAATGCCCTATATTGAATGCGAATCCTTGGATTGGTTTGAAAGCCTTGCACATTGGATGATCGGAACAGATAGCGTCATAGAGACGAGTGCTATGGCCTATGCAATATGCACATTGTTGTCTGTATATTATTATCTCGAGTAATTCAGCAGTTATAGAAGGGTTCAGGATGTGGCAGGATATGGAACTTGTGAGTTAGTAGTGTGCTTGTGGTACTGCTGGCCAGTAGATTGCCAGTCATCATTTTTTTTTTTTGGCTAAGTTGAGTTACCAAAGCAACCTACTTGGACGCACTGAATGTGTGCAAGTAGAGATGGATGGTGCTGGAATCAAGTGACACTAGTCGATCTGAACCTGGAAAGCATTTGAGCCTCTTGATATTCATGGGGGGTTTTAGTTATCTGGAGTTGTTTTTACTTTTCTTTAGTTTCACCAACTCGGAATGCTCAAAACGATTGAAGTTACGAGCCTTCAATTTTGTAATGATGTTACAAATACTTTCTGTTGAAAACAGAAATCTTTGATTTCATCTTGATAGTAGATATGCTAGATATAGATGCTGTTGGACTTCCTAATAGCATTTTACTGCCTAGCATTGATGTGTAGGACTCAGAAGTTAGGTATTTACATTAATTCAATTTCCTTCTTTGATTGCTAACATAAATCTGTGGGCTTCAACATCTGTATTTTTCCCTCAGTTGTGTTAACCATGGAAGATTAGCTCCTGTTATTAGGCTTTTGTTTCTCTCTAACCAGTATAATATTTCTCCTCCCTCCTTCGGGCTGTTCATTGAGTGCTGAACCCCTGCTCTTTACCTGCTAGGAAATACCCAAGACAATGCCATACACAAAAGGAATGCAAATCGAAGTTTCCAAGCTGGAAAGTGATTCTGTTGTTGCTTGGCTACCTGCAGTTGTGTCAAAGAATATCTGGGAGAACAACCTATTAGTGGAGTACACTGTTTCGAAGAGTGACGGTATTGCCTTGTCTGAGGAGATTGTTGATGTAAAGCATGTCAGGCCTTGCCCACCACAAGCATCAGCTATTCGTTTCTGCATCAATGATGAGGTCGAAGCATTCCAAGGCGGTGGCTGGTGGCTAGGGGTAATTACTGATGTTCATCCGGAATTAAAATACACATTTAAGCCGACACATTTAGGGGTGGAAGTTCAGTTGAACCAGAAATTACTGAGGCTCCGATATGACTGGGTTGATGGTCAATGGAAACAAGAGTCACAGGTCTGCACAAATCTCCCAGGAATTTATATTTCTTTCAATTATTTGTCAAACTTGAATCGGTGCATTTCCTGTGTTGCCTTGCTTTTATTTTAACTAAGTACAAATGTGACTTCTGAAATTTACATTTTCTTATAACATATGTTTTTTAATCTATTCACTGCAATGTGTGTTAGATGTTTTTTTAAGTAACGATTGATAAATTGGTGCATGTGAACTTTGCACTGTTTCGGATGCAGATGCTGTTCTTTTGACATTAAAATGGAAGTATGTTAGAGCTTTGAAGCTTCGGTTCGATGTGTAGTCAGTTGGCCAGTTGCACAGTTTCCTTTAAATATGATTTTGTTAAGATCTTAAATATATCCCATCAAGTTTTTATGGTCAGCTATTGCCTGTCAGGAATTTTTTTTAGTTGTCGCATATTTCACAGCAACAATATCAGCTTCAGTGACACAAAGATACAATACACTTCACTTCCTCCTTTCTTTGTTGTCTGGAAAGATCAGCTTCATTACTGACAATGGTAGTGAAGTGATGGTCACAAAGTAGTAGATTTCAGTGGTTTTGTCTCATTCTAATTTCCACAACATTATCTGGTTTTGTTTCCTTACATGTAGTGTTAAGAAAAGATGTAATATTAAGAACACCTAGTCGCTTTAGTTCTCTGGTTTTGTTTCCTTACATGCGATCAATTGATCACCGTAAAGTTTTCCCCTTGGATGTCTATATCATGTGGCTCCTTATGTCAAGATTACCAGGCACTTTCTGTGAGCTAAGAACAAAGCCTCTGCATTTTGTATTTGGATGGCAAAGCTGCTTTTTTCACACCAATAGTCTTCCGTTACTCAAGCATTTTGGTCTACGTTGTCTCTATTGTTGTTGGTTTATGGAGAATGGGGAGCACATTGTCTGCTGTTTATCTGTGGTTGATTGCTACCACCAGTTAAGAGAGTTGTTCCTTGAGTTTTTATGGTTCCAAATATGCCTTTTATAAACAGCCTATAAACTCTCAGCTATATATTACCCGGGCACACCTTTTTCCTTACTGTGGGAAAGACTGTCATGCACATTCTGACATGTGGAAGAATAGCACATAGCAATAGCTGTTTAGCAATAAGCAATGACATGTAATTTTCTTGCTCTTCAATATGCTAGTTTGATTCCATCTAAGTGGCTTCTGACAAGAAATCAAGAATTTTTAGGCCAATGATGAATTGAACTGTTAACTAAACTAGTATATACTAAAGTCTTTCCGATGTCAGCTGCTCTCCATTATTTTTAACCTTTCTTTTAAAAGGTAAACCTTGTAGATTTAACTGCTGAAAAGACCCACACTACTTTCAATCACCTCATTGGTGATGCTCAGGCTGTGGCTGGAGAAGAATTTTAAAATCATCATTTGACTTCAGGCAGATGTATGATTACATACTCCAGTCTTAATGTGGGCAACTATTATATCAGCAGAGGTAGCTACCAGAATTTGATATAGCCTATTGCCAGAATAAAAAGAAAAGGAGAATAGATGTTTTTAGCCATATCCTGGTAGCTACATGAACTACTCGTGGCCATTATACTATTTGAATTCAAATTTGTGATCTATAACTGTTGATGATTCAAACAGCAGTGAAACTTGATGGTATCTAGGACGTTCCTCGTAGGTTGGCGAATTTAGACCATATGGTTCCCTCTATTTTAAGAAACTGCAAGATACAGGTCACAAGCTCATAATGCTGATGAAGTGATGATGTGCTGCTGTGTGTTATGCCTTATAATTGCCAATGTACATAACCAAATTATTTTTTCCTGTAATGTATTGAACTTCAAAATTTACATGATGCTTTCTCTTCTTTCATTGTGTTATAAGTGTCGATCAATGTTATGGTAGGATGTTCCTCTTGGGTTGGGTAATCTAGAAAATATCTATGTTCTGAAACTAGAGGATGGGTTTACAAGCTCATCATGCCGATGATGCACAGCTGCGTGTTATTCATTTTGTAAGTCTTAACTGCTTATATGCCTAACTAACCAAGTTGCTTTTTATTCTCTTTGGTTGTCTTTTTCAGAATGTATTGAAAGCAAAATATACACAAGGCGTCAAGGTTGAAGTCTGCAGCGATGATGAAGGTTTTCGTGGAGCTTGGTTTGAGGCAACTGTTCTGAAATCTGCTGGCAGTAAGTTTATGGTGGAATATGCTACTCTGAAGAATGATGATGAGACCAAACCTTTGACAGAAGCTGTAGAATTGCGGCACATCAGACCTTCTCCTCCACATATCCCTGTTGTCGATGGATTCAAGTTACTTGATGAGGTTGATGCCTTCTGCAATGATGCATGGTGGGTTGGTGTGGTATCCAAGGTTATTAGCAACCAGAAGTACATGGTCTACTTCAGGCCTTGGAAGGAAGAGATGGAATTCGAGCTTGGACAGCTGAGGTTTCACTGTGACTGGATGGGTGGAAGGTGGATGCAGGCTTCCCCGGTACGCTTCGCTTATCTTTTTCCCTGCGTCTTTGGTTGCAGTTTTTAATAAATCGGTTGCAAGCAACTTGATCTTAACTGCTACTGTCACTGGATATACCCCCCCTACGTTCCTGTTTGTTTTCTTTAGCTCAGTATTACTCTACGCTACAGATTTCTTTGTTGCACGCGAGCTCATCGGCAAATTTACAACCTTTTTCAGGCACTGGAGATGTGAAGGCTGAAGAAACCGTGGACGCACTTTTGTATAGGATGGTAATGCCCAAAAGATTGGCCTCATCCCGCTGACTTACCACACTTTGTCCTCCCCACACCAAAGTTGCCTCGTGCCATACCCATGGCAAAGGCCAGCTAGTTGGATGACGATCATTTTGCACTTGCTGCAAGTTGCAACTCATCTTAATGCTTGGCAATGGTAGTTCCTTGTCTTCTGGTAAGCGCATTCTGCCAGTGTTTGAGGGTGAAGAACTGGCATCTTGTCCATGACCATTCTAGTACCTTCCCCCGTGCTATGTTTGCAGTAGATTTGCTTGAGCATCCATGCGACTTTAAATCATTTAACAGAAAGTAGACTCTTGTGTACGTTCGTTGGAGTCATTGGGTGTACCGCCGGCTGTTGTGAGTACTCTGCGGTTGAGTAGCGTTCATTTCGTCCTCTGCCAGGCGCCATCGCGCTGCAATTTAAGAAGGGCCCCTGATCGAACCTGGACCACCTAATCGTGGCCTTGAAACAGGGTGAATTCAATGTGGGCTGGGTAGAGAACGTGGCCGAGTAATGGCCTTCGTCTAGATGTGTGGACGAGGGCAGTATGTACCGGGACACCTCTCGTGGTGAGTGGTGACGGGGGTGGCCTGGCCCGTGTCTTCCCCGTGCAGCTTTATGTCCTGGGAGTACTGTGGTAGCATGAAACTGGAAGACACCGATCCTGTTGGGTGCAGCGCTGGCCTGTTTGGTGTGATGAGCACATAAAGCTGGCTGGTCCAACGGTCCAACTTTAACATCTCTTCTAGCTGCACAATGACTGCATTTGAGGCCTTGTTTAGTTGGGCCTTGTTTAGGTGGTTGAATTTTCTGTAGAAAAAGTGCATTGGGAAGTGTGTCGCATAGAGGGGGGCACTTTTTTCAATGCGTTACTTTTGATTGAATTGCAAAAACTTGCAGAAACTAAACAAGGCCTTGGTTAATTTTTCTGTAGAAAAAGTACATTGGGAAGTGTGTAAACAAGGCCTTGGTTGAATTTTCTGTAGAAAAAGTACATTGGGAAGTGTGTCGCAGAGAGGGAGAGCACGTTTTTCAATGCGTTACTTTTGGTTGAACTGAATAAGGCCTGAATCTCCTCTCTTTCGGTTGTGCACCTTTGGCTAATCGAACTGAAACAAAATGCCTTATATTTCTGGACACGGAGGGAGTAGTGTTTTTTGTGTGACCTAACTGAACAATGGCTCATCAAGCAAGCATTTCCCTGTGGTGGAGTAGTCCTCGACGGAGAAGTGAAGTGCGTGGCGTGGCGTGTTGGAACTTGGAAGGGGTACCGTTTGTGCTGACGAGGTGCAACAACCGTGCAATGCAACCAAGACGCCGACGCAATCAGCTCTGCTCCGGGCCGATGAAAAAAAAAAACAAAATCATTGGCTCGTTCCGGTATAGCGGTTGGAGGGTCACATCGTCTGCTCTTTTTTTGCTTGTTCTTTCAGAATTGTACAGTAGACACATGACCGTTCTGAACACTGCCATTAATTGGATGGAAGCTTTTACGACGAGACTTAATGTCCCGGCTGATTATTGGTTGGGTATCCTAACAGCATTTACTCTGGAGCACGAGGAAGGAAATTCAGAACTTAGCAGCGTTATGCACTCCCTTTTCGATCGCAGATATAGGTCGTTTCCGTCGTAGAGCTGGATAGGGAAATTAGGGACGAAGGAGTAAAGGTGAAATGACCGCCTGGATAACCCACATAGAGATGGCAGTTGATGCCGCATCGCATGCACACGCAGCCCGTCTTTTCAACGAAAGAAATCAATAGTATAAGAGAGTGAAACTGGAAGTAGTGGTAAGCCGAAATTTACTACAGAAACCGTATTGGTATGACACGGTAGCTAATTTCTCCAGCCGTGTGTCGACGGAGACGAGAGAGTATGTGCAACTACAGAGACGAGAGCTAATTTCTCCACGGAGTGAATGGCGGCGACCCACTGGAACAGGGCGCCGATCGAGGAATTCAAATCCATCCAGCTAGACCGGATTCTTATAGGAGCATCGGTAGACCCCCACCTTTGGGATTCTGGCGTCTCCGAAAATACCAGGAAACAAAACATATCTAGTACTGACTTATTTGCCACTTGGAGGAGAAAGAGAAGCAATCAAGCAAACAAATAAAGTTTTTTGAAAGATAAAAGCACAGCGGCAGTGGCAATAGCTAGCAGCAGCTTTCAGGTTGAATTTCCTGCATCGACTTGATGGATTCCTGCTTCCTGGACGGGCGGCAGAGCTAGCAGCAGCAGCAGAACGCCGGGCACCCGCTCTGCGTTTTTCGTGTTGCCATCGCGATCGCAACCGCCGCCGCCGCACCGGCCGTTCCTCGCCGGACGCCGGCCGCACTCGCCGATGCTAGCCTGCTCGCTTTCCTTCCAGCCGCTGCACATGAATCGTCGCATCGCCCGTCCGTACGGTGCCTCGTGGCGTCCGTGGACACGTGCAGCCCAACCGACCGTCCCCTCCGCGCAGACACCCGTACCATTCATTGCCCGGCCTCGTTTATTGCCTTTCGTTTTATCGGAAATAAAAAAAAATAGTACGGTGCGGGCGTGCGGTGCGGCGTTGCATCCACGGACTGTCCATCTGTGTGTGTACGTGTACTCCATCCACGGAATAGCGTATAGCACGGGTACCAGCACTCCAGCAGCGCCTGTATATATCGATCGTGTGCGCTTGCTGCATGCCACGTGCTGCGATACGCCACCATATGACGTGCGCACCGGTGCACGGGCCAGGCATTACACCGATCGATCGGCCGGTACACGGTCGTCGTCCATGCTCTCTACAGCTCTAGCCTCTCGAGCTAGTGAAGTGAGCGATGGAGCAACCAACTTGTGCCACTCGCTTCGCATTCTGACCTGTCGCCCTTGCAGGCAGGGGCACGCAGGCTAGGCAAATAGCTAGATCGACGACGACCATGCATCATGCACGTAGTAGTAATGCCTTGGCATGGCCTTCCGGCAACCGATCGATCTTTGGATTCATTAAATTACGTGCACGCCGTTACGTTATGTGGCGACGGTGACGGCACATAGGGTGGCAGTGGCACGATCATGTGGATCCACTCAAGTACGCCGTTCAGGACACTGCACTGCACTGCTCGTGTATATATGTATCAATGTATGTAGGACAGTACGTGGACCGGCCCTACGCTTTGCCGTGCATGCCTGTCTGGTCAGCCACGTATAGATGAGGGTGGTCCATCCCGCGCAGCTGCACATGCATGCACTAAAAACGTTCAGGTAATAATGACACTGGCTCGATGCTTCTCCGGTCCAACGAGACACGATTCAGAATTGTACAGTCATCTGGCACGATTTTATACGGCGTATTAAAAAAACTTACGGCGGTCATTAAACTTACCACACAGAATCATCTGGATCGACAGACTTTAAAACTACATATTATCATCCATTAAGATCATTCTCAATGGAGAGTTTTATAGACAATAAATTCAATGTCACATCAAGTAGAGAGAAGATGAGAGTTTTATGGGATGGAAGAGGAGTTTTTGATACTCATCTGGCACAATTGCCTAATCTCCAGTCTACTAGGTAACTGTACAATAAAACTATGCACTGAGACTGACTTAAGTCATATTATAAAATATATTAACTATGCCTAGAGCATCCACAATCCATTTTTACTCATCAATATTAACCGTCGCACTGACATACCACGTCAGCAACATAAGGAGTGCCTATCCTTGGCTCTTTGGACTTGAATTTGAATACGCACTTTCAAAGTTTTGAGACAAGTTATCAAAAAAAAAAGTTTTGAGACATGTATTACACTTCCTCTTAAGCTTGAGGATCGCTCTTCCATTTCGCTCTAACAAAAATAACAGCCGCACCCGTTTTTGTGACTCCTACACGTGTTTCAATGCTGTTCTACACGTGTTTGCTCATAATCGAATCTATTATCTTAGGCCTTGTTTAGTTTCCACCCAAAATTCGAACTTCACTATTCATCAAAGAGAATCTTACATGTATGGAGCTAGTAAACGTGTGTTAATGATAAAACCCATTCCATAACCCCGGGTAACTTCGCGAGACGAATCTAATGAGCCTAATTAGGCCATGATTAGACAACGTCGTGCTACAGTAAACAATCTCTAATGACAGATTAATTAGGCTTAATAGATTCATCTCGCGATTTCTCGTCCATCCGTGTAATTAGTTTTATAATTAGATCATGTTTAGTCCTCCTAATCTTGAGTTTAAAATTACAGATTCAAAAAAGTTTGAAAAGTTCAGTGAACTAAACAAGGCCTTAATACAACAAGGTTAAAAGAAGCCACCACGTTCGCCGAGAGGGTCTAGAAATTCCCACATTAATTCGAAAAAGAAAAAGAATATGCACCTTGGATTTAATGTATATCTAACGGTCTAGAAATTTTCATGTTAATCCAAAAAAGAAAAGAATATGCACCATTGGATTTAATATATATATCTAACGATCTAGAAATTCTCACGTTAATCCAAAAAAATATGCAGGATTTAATGTATATCTAATGGTCTAACTTATCCTAAAAGTTATAAGACACCACGTTCGCCAAGAGGGCCTAAAAATTCTCATGTTAATCCAAAAAAAGAAAAGAATATACACCATTGGATTTAACATATATCTAACAGTCTATCTTACCCCAAAAATTTTTCATAAAAAATGATTAGTAATAACTAATTTTGGAATAAAAAAATCAAGTTAGCAACAAGTGTCCACGTCGAATACGGTTATAACTCTAAATGAAGATGCAAATAAAAGATCATCTAATTTTTATTTTTTTTAACTTCCGGTGGATCCAATTAGCAGTCTGCAAGATCAACGCAAAAGTATCATAGGTGGCGTGGACGATGTGACCACCGAAGGGTCCCTATGTGTCTTGTAAAGATCGTGCCGCTCGTGCGAAGGAGCAGCATATATAGTTGTCGATGGAGCCAAAACGTTGCTAGAAGTTGGCGACTTTTCATGACTTATGCACAATTTTTTTGTGGGAACATCTGAGAGAAACAGAGGATACACCGATTTTTGTGTCTGAATTTGCAGTTATTCAAGCCGTGATGTGTGTGAGACTCTGGCTGACGATGGGCTGGCAGCACACCAGTTGTGAAAATTGAGCAATGATGTGGCTGAAGGTTGAAGCCGTGTCTGCATGCTGCGTCGATTCAGGGGTACGGTAAATTCCATGCGTGCGGCTGATGACCAACTGAAGTGCTGCATATATACTGGCCACCCCGTGCGCATATGACTGGCTGAAATATAGAAACGATCGGTGACGATAACAACGTGTAGATCAATTTTGAACCAGATCAAGGAGGCCAAAGAAGTTACGTGCACGTATAAGTTGCATTGTTTTAGAACTGTTGATTCAGTAGGTTAGGTGCTCTGCCATATGGACAAATAGATGGAATCAGAAGATGCTACCCTTCGCCAGATGGTGCTGTGAAGGAAGAAATTCATGAAATTGACGTGTTTTTACACACGCTCACATGCATGCTGATGTATCCAATCTCTAGACTCCCGTGCGCATATGACTGGTTGAAATACAGAAACGATCAATGACGATGACAACATGTAGATCAACTGTGAACCAAATCAAGGAGGCCACAGAAGCTACGTGTACGTATGAGTTGCATTGTTTTAGAACTGTGTGATTCAACAAGTTAAGTGCTCTGCCATATGGACAAATCGATGGAATGAGAAGATGTTACCCTTAGCCAGATGGTGCTGCAAAGAAAGAAATTCATGAAATTGAAGTGTTTTTACACACGCACACATGCATGCTGATGTATCCAATCTCTATCTCTAGACCCTTTATTGGATAATCCCATATTATCACTAAATAAATGGGACAATCTCCAGGCAGATGCATGCAAGAAAAAAAGACAGGATGACCAATTCATTAGAGTCGGGTTATGAAGATTTTTTTTTGAAACACCAGTACAAACACAGACGCTCACACACATATGCACACTCACCCATATGAATACACGCACGTAAAGCCTACCCTTATGAGCACCTCCAAAAGATTTGGCCTGTTGTTCCGATCTTGAGATTGACGAAGTCACCACAGACACCTTCCTGTGCGACACCCGTGCCGAGTTAGTAACTCAAACCGATGGACAAATTCTATCACAAGGAACCTAAGCAACTAAGCTACGCTTAATTCATAGTATAAAGATTTTTTAGTGCAAATAGTATCCCACCAAATTTATTGACAAAGAAATTCGACCAGCCACTGTTTGTAGCAAACCTACGTAATCTTAGATTTATGAATCCAAAAAGAAACAATATACACCATTATGATGATATATCGATCTATGTTATCCTAAAAAAGACCTTATTGAAAGGGATTAATAGTAGCTAAATTTAGAATAAAAAATCAGTAAATTAGCACCAAAGTATCCACGTCGAATATGATTACTAAATAGTTAAATTTGAACCATGATAATAAAAAATAATATACAATATTGATTTTATAAGATAATATTAATCATTCGAATTATTCTAATGAGTTTGTTAAATTCGATTAACAAGAGATAATTAGTAGTATTATATATAAATTTGGAAGAAAATAGAAAAATAAAAATCACATGCAAAACACAAATAAATATAATACAAGAAAAAAATAAAAAATGGTATGTTATTTTATTTATTTTTGAAGAATATTACTTATACAAATACTATAAGAACAACAGTTATAGCATGGCTATAGAGTCATGTCATAGCTACTACATGATCCCATTAGAATTATGCAGTCAAGGCCGAGTATCATCCTAACGTGGCAATCAAAGCATGGTGATAAACCACTAGCAACAATGAGAAGTAGAAATATGGTGATGTCTTGCTATGTAGTATTGTGATTAGTGGACCGATGAGATCTGAAAAATTTATGACAAAATGAATGATAGATGAAGCTATTACGTGCAGAGTTCTAACAAGATCCAGAACAAAGCAATATGGAAATCAAGACTTGACATGCACATCTATCTATAGCAAGCTGAAGGTTGTGTTTAAAAAAGGAAAGAACATGCATGGTAAAGTGTTAAGCGTCAGGAATACATCTGTCGGTGTAAGAAATAACCAACAAGTGAATTTAGTGGATTGCGCGTCTGGGCTTCGGATGGTTCGCGAGAGGACACAAGGGGTTATACTGGTTCAGGCACTAACGCCCTACGTCCAGTGTCGATCTGCTCGTGTTACTCGCGTTGCTCGTAGTAGGGGTTACAAGCGGTCGAGAGAGGGAGAGGCTCCCAAGTCTCTGGATGCGTCTGAGCGCGTGTGTTTCGTGGGTTGTGTTTTTTGTGTATGCGTGCGTCCGTGCGTGCGTCCCCTCTCCTGAGGCTTGATTTTTCTATTTATACTCAGGGGAGGTGACGCTGTACAAGACGTGTTCAACAAATAACAAATAATGGAAAACTTGCTGGAGAAGCCCCGCCGCCTACGGGACACTGTGGACGCTGTTCAGGACGCTGTTCAGGACGCTGTTGGGGTCGTGCTTCTCCTCGCGCGGCGCCTGCGTACGGGCAAAACAGTGGGAGTCACATCCCTTAGCCATACCGGACAGTGCTCGGTAAGGCGGACAGTGCTCGGTAAGGCCAATTAATGCTGATGGGGAGCGGCATAGTCGTGTGGCGACACGTCCTTATGCCGGGTCTTCCTGACACTCCACTCCGGCCCGGGCCCACACCGATTCGGGCGAGGCGAAGAGAGGTCGGGCGAGATAGCGTAGGGTTGATCAGGACAGAAGTGGGTCGGCCGAGGCGAGGGTCGGCCGAGGCGGACGGGGGTCGGCCGAGGCGGACGGGGGTCGGCCGAGACGGACGGGGGTCGGCCGAGGCGGACGGGGGTCGGCCGAGGCGGACGAGGGTCGGCCGAGGCGGACATAGGTCGGCCGGGACAGAACCAGGTCAGTCGAATCAGGGGAAAATCGATCCTCCCCTGACCTGATATTCTCCTTGTTTACGGGTTTTCTTATGCCCATCTCCTTCCCGAAACTGCGTGGTCCCACCCGTCGGTGAGAGGGTCGGATATTGATATCCGACAGTAGCCCCCGAGCCTGCTCGGAGGACGGGTGGTTCTCCGTGCAGGCTCTTTCTCGATGCCTGTTCAGATGTCACTCGGGGGTGCGCGCGAGCGCACCCACCGGGTGTAGCCCCCGAGCCTGTAGGGGAACGGTTGGTTCGCCTATAGGCTGGAGTAAAGTTTGTCCTTTTTCCCGCCGGGGCGCGCGAGCGCACCCGGTGGGTGTAGCCCCCGAGCCTGTAGGGGAACGGTGGTTCGCCTATAGGCTGAAGTTGGGTTTGCCATCTCTGTGCGGTCCCTACAGGATGACACCGCGTTTTGTCCAATGGACCGGAACATGATCCGCTTTTTTCAGAGGCACTGTCTCCCTTCTGAGTCGTCATGTCGTCCTTTCTGAGCTCACTGTTCGTTGGTGATGCTCTGTCGCTTTGCATGGAGGGCCACGCGGCGCGTTCTCGTACCCGGCCTGAGTGCTGACTCAGGTTCCTTCGGGCTATAAATAGGGTCCCCCGGGCCGTCTTCCTGGGCACGCAACTATCCTGCCTCTTCTTTCTCTTGTTAGCATGAGATCCCTGGTCGGTGAACCGCCTCGAGGGCGTCCCCCTGGTCCGGGGGGCGAGAGACTAGTCGCTTGATGCCACAAGAATGACTGCGACCTCGGGGAGTTCCGGCATGGAGGAGTGCTGCTCGGCGTCGCAAGTGAAGGACGGCTCTGGCTCCGACGACTCCTCCCGTCCGTTCGCCCTGCCTCGGTGGCGGTGGAACGGGTTCGAGGGGGAGTGCATGAGCGGGAGTGTCGCCGTTCCCCCGACTCGCCTCGCCAGGGCAGTTGCAGGGGTCGTGTACAGCCACCTGCGCGCTCCCTCTTCTTTCCTGGGTGCCGATGTGATGCCGATGCCGGCGACCGTCGGCCCCAGGACGCTGGAGAGAGTCTGTGGTGACGCTCCGTTGTCACGGCACCACAGCGTAATCCTCCGCCGAGTTCCCCTCGTGGCGTCGGCGGGCGGGGAGATGCTACAAGAAGGACTGCGATGTTCGCAGTTCGGCCCTTCTTGTTGCATCGGATCTCCTGCGCCCTTCGTCGCTTGATTTCGTCACCGAGGGTGGCGAAACCCGTTTGTGTTATCTCACGGCCCTTGGCCACGTGTACTTTTTGCCCTTATTTGAGAAATAAAGGAATCTGGTTGACTCGGGGTGTCTTTCTGCGGCCGCGCAGTCGGCCTCTTTTTTGCGATTTCAGCTCCCCCGTGCGCCCCCGAGTCGGTCGGGCGGGAAGCCGTTTCGTCTTTTTATCGTTTTCCCTTCACGCAATCCCTCCGCGGGACGGAAGGTAAGGGCATGCCTCGTGTTTTACCGCGTAGGCCGAAACACGGCTCCCGGTGAGCTACTAACGGGCTAGATCGAGCGAGGCCTCGGTCCCCCTCCGAGAGAGGACCGTCGGATCAACTGGTGATCGACCTCGGATAATCCCCAGAGTTCCCGACCCCCTTAGTTCCCGTAGTCGTTCGACCGACCACAGGGGCTCGTCGCCTCTCTTCGTGGAGATACATGGGGTCAGGAATCTTAGGCTCGAACGCAGGTCTGGGCGTCCTCGACACCCGTGTGCCGAGACTACGGCCTCTAGTGGGCCCGCCCATTTCTGCCCCTTCGCTCGGACGCTTCAGAGCGGCCGTCGGACCCTAGGGCCGGCCTTCGAACTCTTGGGCTGCTTTTTCGATTTCGCGTCGAGTCCCTTGGGCCTAAGAACGGCCCGGGCTTGTTTTGTTTTTCCTGAAAAATAAACGCGCAAGAGAAGGAAACGGGAATAGACGCGGAATAAATAAAAGAGAGGCAGGATATGGAATGCGAAGGGGTTGAGAGAGAGAGAGCGCCTGGGCGTGAATCTCGGGACGTGGGAGACGTGGGAGACGTGGGAGATCGAGGGCGCGCGTCGTGGGCCGCGTGGCCTTTGCGAGCCGAGGCGCAGGTGGGAGACCCGAGGCGTCGCGCCTACTCCCTCACCTGCCCATTTAAGGCAGAGAGGAGGGGGCCCCGGACCTTCTTCTTCCTCCGCTTCCTGTCCTCAAATCGCCGCCGCCGCCTGCAAGGGAGAGCCCGTACCTTTCTTCTCTTGCCGCCCGCCTGCCCTCAAATCGCCGCCGCCGCCTGCAAGGGAGAGCCCATACCTTTCTTCCCCTTCCGCCCGCCTGCTGGTCATGGCCTGGTCCCGTTCCTCCGTCACGGAGAGCGAGCTCGAGCGCCTGGTGGGGCGCGGGCTTCTGTGCCCGCGAACCGACCTGGTGGAATGGATGGCGCCGGGGAACGAGGAGGTCCCTGCTCCGGCGGACGGGTACGTGGTATCCTTTGTCCCCTTCCATGAGCGGGGGTTGGGACTTCCTCCTCACTACTTCCTCCGCGGGCTCCTGCGTTACTACGACATCGAGCTCCATCATCTCAATCCCAACGGCCTGCTTCACGTGGCGGTCTTCGTCGCCTTGTGCGAGGGGTTCCTCGGCATCGAGCCCCACTTCAACCTCTGGAGGTCCTACTTCCATGTCGAGGAAGTGAAGGCGGAGGGGCGGCCGAGGCCACACGGCTGCGCCGGGGTGCGGCTGCGCGCCGGTCAGGGCGAGAGTTACCCCTCGCTCCCGTTGATCTCCAGCAACAAGGGGTGGCAACCGAGGTGGTTCTACTTGCGGAGCGATCCGGGCGCTCCCTTCCCGGCCTTCACGGGAAGGCTTATCGAGGGGCGGCCGGACTGCTGGCACTGGGGCCCGACCCAGGAGGAGCGGCCTCACCTGACCGGACTTCGTGACGCGGTCGCCCGGCTTCGCGAGCTCGGAGTTACCGGTCCTGGGGTTATCGCGGCGTACCATTCGCGCCGCGTCCTCCCCCTGATGGCCCGCCGTCTGCGACTGGACCAGATGACTCTGGCGGCAGACTGGACAGGGTCGGTAATGGCGGTCGGGGAACCTTCCGTCGAGGAGATGGTCGCCCGCCTTCGCGAAGCGGTCCAGCGTTCGTCCGCGGGGTACCCGTTGCCGAATCACCCTGTCATGCTCCCCATGGGCGATTCCCTCATCCAGGTTAGTTGTCGGGGTTTTTCCTTTGCCTTCGCCGTTCCTCCTTTCAATCCGGAGATTCATCTGAACCTCTTCTTCTTCAGCACCCCCTGTCGTTCAGGGTTTCCCGACCCCCGCTTCCCGAGGACGCGGCCATTCGGGCCGCGAACCGTGCGCGCGCGGAGGCCGCCCGTCTGAAGAAGGAGAAGGACAAGGCGAAGAAGAAGAAGAAGCGGCTGGCCCGCGAGAAGGCCGAGGAGGAGTACCGCGAGCGACGTCGGCAGGATGGGCTGTGGAGGGAGGATCAGGGCCCCTTCGAGGGGGGCTTTGATTATGCCTCGGACTCCTCCACTGGATCCGATTGGAGCGATCCGGCCCCCCAGCGCGAGTCCTCGGCCGGTCGGGGCACGCCGGAGGTCACGGGGTCGTCACGCGATGGCGGACGTGCGCCAACTCCACCCCCGACCCGAGGGCGGACTTCGCCGAGGGCCGACCGGGGCAAACGGCCGCGGGAGGAAGGATCGGGGTCGGAGACGGCTCCGCTGGTCAAGCGGTCGTCCCGCGGCTTTCCTATTTCGAGTCGGTAAGTTTCTTCCCTTTCTCTCGTCGATCCTCTTTCGCCTATGTCGAGACGAGTGTGCGAAGGTTCGTTTTGTTTGCAGGAGGGGAAGTCAGGCGACTCCTTTGGGGCTGGCGCCGATCAAGCGGCTCGCACGCCAGACCGCCGAGGTGGCGACGAGCCGAGGGATCAACCTGGGCGACCCCCAGGTGGAGAGGGTGCTCGACCCGCTTCTTCCCGAGCAGCAGCTCGCCGCGGTGTCGGGCGCCCTGTTCGCGCACTCGACGGAGGCGATCCCGGAGGCCCTCGCCGGGCTGTACTGTCCGCCCGCGGAGGATCCGGCCGGGGCGGAGGACGTGGTGCCGCCCGAGTCGGCTGCGCCGGACGGGGATGCGCCCGGGGAGGAGAAGATGGTGCCCTCCGGTCCTGGTCGTGACCAGGAAGATCCTATCCCCCCGGCCCGAGAGGTCGGGCTCTTGCCCGAGGAGGGGACGGGCGAAGGAGATGAAGCCCCGAGGGATCCAACGCCGGTTGCGTCCCCGACCACTGCCGACCGCGAGGAGGAGGTCGTCCCTGAGCCGGACGCCATCGCCGCCCTACCCGACCCGCTGCCCGATTCGGGCGAGGTGCCGATGTCTTCTCCCCCCGCGCCTTTGGTCCATGGAGCGGGAGCGACGGCTATTCTCGAGGGAGAAGAGATTGTGGGGTCGAGCTCGGGTCAGGAGGCCCGTACTGCATCTGACGCCCCGGAGGGCCGCGAGATCGTCCGGCAAGGGGATGATCCCCTGGAGTTCGGGGGCCCTCGCGTCACTTGGACCGACCGCGCCTCGGGCGATGTTGTCTTTTCCCTGGACGACGCCGAGGAGAAGAACGAGGCCTCCCGGGTTCGTGCTGGGGTCGGGCTGGCGGTCCGATCGCTCAACTCCGCCCTGGAAGCCCTCCGCGACGTCGCCATCCCTTGCGGGGAGGTAATCTTTCCTTCATTTGTTTTCTCTTTCTTCTTTTCCCGAGTGGTTTCCGATTCTGATTTGTTTTTGGCAGTCTTTGATGGCCCGCAGCCGGGACAAGTCCCTCTTCCTGCGTCGGGAGAAGGACTCGTGGGGCCGTCTGTCCTC